>JAZHYW010049310.1:0-39779 GCA_037355805.1 Ixodes ricinus | reverse complement strand
TGGAGAACTCTGATACAGAAATGCCAATATATTACTTGAACACTGCAGTTCGAGTTCAAATTCTAAGTTTATATGAATGAGGGTTACACCAGCTTGCACTAGTGCCAAATCACGGCTTAAAATGCATGTTAAAAGGCTGAGTTCTTGCACAGTCAGACAGCAAACGTCTTCAGAAGAAAACCAAGACGCCTTGAGGACAGACTGGCCTCCTGCTTTATAATCATTCGTACAACAAATTTGACCTTCGACATATTTATTTATTTTATTTACATTACTTTTCCCCATCGCATGTGACATTATTTATGGGGACGTTTGAGGACGTTATAACAAAGTCGAAAAAGAAAACATCATTATCATCAATGGACACGATATCTTCCAGGGAGGTCGTCACTCCTCTCGCAGTTTTCTGAAATGAGTTAGCAAAACTGTCAGTCCTGTAAGTGTGAACAGCAACCTTTTTCGAATGATCACAACGGGGAAGGAAGAGACGTAGGATGGCTTCATAAGATAAGTGGCTTTATCAATTCCTGTTTTGCTGTGAAAGACACGGTGGAATAATTTTAGTCTTAGTTTTCTTCTACATTCGAGTGCTTCCCATCCCAGCATAGCCTTCATATCTGTAACACTAGCATAAGGGTCATAGTTGTTCAGTACAAACGCGCGGCCTGATTTTGAATTTTTCCTAGTTTATCGATAACGAAGTCGTGATGGGGTCCACACAACGCACGCGTAATCAAGGCTCCTTGCAAAGAAAAACTAAACTGTTTCTTTAACATTTCGTGACGCGGATCTAAACTTTGGTGGATAAAATAAAGCATTTCTGTGCTGGATTGTTCTGTTGTTCCATTTTAGGGAATCCATAAAGAGCAGCCCTAGGTAAACATACACTATGTTTCGGTGATGTCATTTATGTATATGAGAAAAAGTAAAGGCCATAAGACACTCCTTATTGTACACCTGACCAGGGATTTCCCCAGACCCCCCTAGAGGGTGTACACCCCCTAGTTTTCCTAAACACCCCCCCTTGAATCTAAAAAAAAAAAAAATTCTTTTTTTCAGATTAAGTAGAAAACACCACCTCTCAGGTGTATATATAGAGAAAGGAAACATACATTACGGGTATGAGCATTTGGTTAATAGACGTCTGTAATTTAGCTAGTGGACTAAAAAAGAAACAGTTTTATATTTTATCTAGCCTCGCCTCGCATCGCCTCCCCCCCCCCCCCCCGAGCCATTGGGACACCCCCTTGATTAGAATCCTGGGGAAACCCCACTGCACCCGACGTAACCCGAGTTGATGTGAATATAGTATCATTTAAAACGACACGCTGCACTCGACCTTCTAAATAATTTCGTATCCAGTTCAGGACGTTCAGATCTATGTTTAGCAAAGCCAATTTTTACAATATTAACTGATGGGGGACCGTGTCAAATGCCTTTCGAAAGTCTAAGAACACGCAGTCGACATATTTCTTGCTGTCTAGTGATCTGGATAGATGATGATAACATTCTACCAGTTGGGTGTTGCAAGAGTAGCCACTTCGAAAACCATGCTGTGTGGGGGAAAGAAGTCTACTGAATCCAGGAACGAGTAAATGATACTATAAATAATGTGTTCAAACAACTTAAGTGAGATCGATGTCAATGAAATAGGGCGATAATTTTCAACACTGAACTGGGTGATTTAAAAACTGGTGTAACGTTTGCCATCTTCCAATTCGGTGGAACCATCCCCGTCTTTAGAGTTTCACTGAATATAACGAAAATATAACGCGCTATGGAGGTAGATTCACTGCACTTAAGAAAGATAACAGTGGAGATGCCATCAGGTTCGACAGCCTTGGTTTGCATCCAATTACGCGCAGCAAGTTTACTATGCCGTATATGTCAATTGTAATGCTGGGCATTACGCTTTGCTGTGTTTGGTAAGCCACTGGAATCTCGGCAGCATGACAGCGGGGCGTCAGGATGCCATGGTGCAAGATGATGTCACTTCAGATGGAAAAGTATCACGTAAAATGAGATCATGTGACGGAATAACGTGACCTTACGTCATGTGCAGGCACTTGCAACAAAAGAATGACATATAAGAAACTCACTGATCTTCATCTACAAAGTCCCATGATAAATAGAATGCAGTATCTCAAAAGCGTATAATTCAAAATTTGTTTGAAGAAGAATAAACTATCACGCGACATCTTGGCGGTAAGTCGTGGTACCATGTAGTATCATGTATGTTGCATAACCTGCTATGTCGCCCAAGCCGCGAAGTCGTGTCATCTATTGTCACGATGTCAAAACTGACTAGTGTATTGAAATATTGTCTATCAACGGCAGTGTAACCATGACGTAAGCGCTTTCCGCATTATTCCGTCACATGATTTCATTTCACGTGATACTTTTCCATCTCGAGCTCACATCATCTTTTTGCCACTCGTGGCATCCTGGCGTCCCGTCATGTCAGTGCCCCGAGATTTTGTGTACATATGTAGCAAGCAATAAAACACCGGATGGGTTATCAAAACAAATAGTAACACTGACCAATTGAATATGTACTCATTACTCAATCGACTCATCAACTGATGAAACTGAAGTGAACAAGAAAACACAAAGTAACTTGAAAAAAAAAACAAACCTACCCTCAGTCTACCGCCTCTTGTCTCCGGCGGACTATGTACCAGAAGCCCAAGCGGTGCGTCGTCTTGACGTCCGAAATGACAATGTCGCTGAGAAGTTGGGCCTCGGTTCCCTTCGCAGAGTTGTAAGTGCTGATGTAGAGGTAGGCACCTGAAGCAGCAATCACAAACACAACAATGCGTGCTCGCGAGGCGGCCAAAAACAGTTGTGCAACAGTTTTGTATTTAGAGTGAGTGAAGGATCTGGCAACCTAGATAGCTTGCTGATGCCTAGACTCTCAGAGGTGCTTCAAATTAAGCCATTGGAGTGTTTTTTATATTTACTATATTATAGCCCCTTTTTAAAACGTAAGCAGCACCGACAACAGCACCAACATTTGGAATATGAAATAACACCCAGAAACAATTCCTATTATGCCAGCTCAAGCCGAAGCACTACTGCGGCCACTATTGCCGCATGCGAACAGTTGAGTCTGCAGCATGCTCCGCTGGCTGGGATTTAATCTTCGCCGGCGCCTGTCTTTCTAATCTTTCTCTTGTTTGTGACATTAGCACCAATGTTCAAGATGACTCGAACATTTTGTTTTTTGCTCGAGCTCGGAAACTTCTAGATACCCTCGCGCTTACAAAAGGAGCTTCCCGCGGCAGCTTGAGCCAGCCGTCCTTGCGTCGCCGTCAAAGTATATATTTGTTAGTTTACGTTTCTCGGCACAAGTTCGCCGCAGCAAGCTTTAATTTCAAGTTTTATTATTTGCAGATTCATGTTTCTTGATGACGTGACAGTATTAGCTTAAACACACCTCTATGCTATTGTTGCCTTACTAGTGCAGTTTTTAAAGAAAGTTTCATTCAAAAATCGTAAAACTTGAACGTAAAACATGGGTCTCAATCTTCGGAACGTTCTGACAAGTTGAGAGGTAATAGATCTTGCGGGAAAGGTATGCGTAGTAGGAGTCCAGATTGGGTGTCTCAGCTCCTAATGTCCGGGGGTGTACATGACAGTATGCAGCAAGATAAAAACAAAAATTACATAGTAACATGCCGCAGACCTTGCAGATATACTGCCACATTTATAATACAGTGATAGAAGCAGTAGTGTCGTAAATAGCATTAACAACATAAATGCGACATTTTAAACTGTACAAGCTTGTTCATATTGACAAAGATCGGAAAGCACGGAATGTGATAGGGCCTTCCAAGGAAGAAGAGGTGTTTCAACGGCACCATTTGCCGAAGATTAGTTCCGATTTTCGGCATACGCCGTGAGATGGTGCCGCATGACCAGAAAGGCTGCAAAGCGTGCGAACACCCTTCACGTTACGCGCTATAGTTCGCTTTTGCGTTATAGATGCCACCGAACCAGGAGAAGCACCTGCCTCACAATCTCAAGATGGTAACTTCAAATCCTGCCGGGGATTGAAGTCTCTTTAATGTAAAACATTTTTGGCAAGGCGTTCAGCATTTCGTGCATCCCAGATAAAAGCGTGGCGGCGAGGCTTGACAGTGATTGGTTGACAGGTGGCAAAGGAGGTGTAAGGTGCTCGACGTTGATTGGTTAACGGGGAGGTAACATAACCAGAAGGGTAGGCGAGGAAAACGGAGGTAGGTCAGGAAGAGCTCCACCACATGCGAGCACTGAAAGGAGAGGAGCTCGAAAGTATGGATGGCTCTGGAAAGTCTCCAGGCTTATCAGCCCGATTAGCGGTAGTATCGCTTTGTTCCAGGAGCACGGTGACGTTCCGGACACGGTGCCGAAACGTCACTCTGCCGAAATGTCACCGCGGTGCCTTATGGGACGTTTCCCATAATGCACCGCGCGGTTACGCCGACGGCGAGACCGACGTCGACGGCGATGGCGACGGCGACGGCGCCGCCGACACCGCTCAAGCTGGAAACGGGCGCCTAGAAGCTGCGCTCTAAAAAGGGAATAGGTAGTGGCTTTATTATTTCTACGTCCCCCGTCAATGCAACCGTCACAGTGGTAGCCATTCACTGTGATAATAACCGTTTCGTGCTTTTTTTAAGAAACAGAAAACATTGGTTTACGATGGTGTTGCCGGTGTTGTGCTTACGCAGTGACGGAGTCAGGTGTTGCTTGTGTCGCGTGCCTAAGACGTTTTCTGCCCTACTTTGCACTGGAATGGTTTTATCCAGCGTTTGTGTGCTCGACTGGCTTGGCAGTTGATCGTTTCGGACTGACACGCCCGGAGGGGATGTTCTGAGCTCTCGGACGTCATTCGGCATGCATCTTAGTTTAAATGTTTAATCCGCAACAAAGAGGAGGAGCTGGGTATCCCTCTATTTTGCCTTCACGTAATAAATGTAAGTGCAAACACTACGTAACATTTATAGTCTGGCAAGCATCTAGCGCCTCCACTACCTTAAGAGTTTCTCTTGGTACGGTTGTGCTTCGCATCTTCCTCTTGCCCTGTTTTCAACCGGATTTTGTGAGTTTTTTTTTTTCAGTTTTAGGAATTTATTTTTGTTTGTATAAAATCAGCTTTAAAACGACCGGATTGTTAAATATATATTCATTGGTGGACTCTCATGGAATGCGCTGGCACGACCCCTTGGGAACCACCACCTCTACCTGTCGCTGGGCGCTCCCAGCCGCCAACTCAGTCTTGAGATTTCAAGGTTTGCTCGTGGAGCCCGCTTCGCCCCAGCCTTTGTCGCACGCAGACCCGCGTTGGCTTGCCGCTTTTTGCACCGCATTTCGGCCAGCCGATCTAAATACTGTTTTCTCTTCTCTGTCTCGTTCACCCGCCTTGCACTCTTAGCAGCAGCATCCGCTGCCTGACGCTGTTTTCGCTGTTCACCGGTTTCGGCAGCCCGTCTCCTTCGGTCACAATCTGTCTTTTTTGCGGCCTACTCGGACCACCACTAGTACTTGGTTCACACTCCATTTAGTTGCACAAACGAAGGCATAAGCGCTCCGCACACGTCCAAGTTCAGACTCGCCCCTGCAATCGTTCGCGCATTCGCTTCCGCTCCGTGACGTCGCCTTTCTCTCGCCTCGCCGCGCCATGCGCGCGCATTGGCTCCCGCCTCGTGACTTCACCTCCCTCTCGCCTTTGTACTTTTTACTCTCCTTCTCTCTATGCGGCGCTCTTCTGTTTCCACTGTATTGTGTTCACAGACGGACGCCGACAGCTTGTTCCTGTCATGCGGGTACTAATGCCAACATATTAATAAATGGTTTGAACAGAAACATTGCCTACGTGATGTTTCTTGATCGGTGCGAATGAACAACAAAGTTTCCTGACGCAGCGAGCCAAAAAGTTTAATATTGCGGTCTGCTCCGTGGTGTAAAAGATGCACGCATTTTTTGACAGCAAATGTCGTCTAATCAACCGCAAAATTTATGACACAAGATTCGGCTCCTTTGTCAATAGTAAAACATGTGAAATAGATCATAAAAAACAAAGGTGCAGCATTTAGTAATGTTTAGCAGAACCAAGTAAACGTTACGTACGCCCTGATAGCCGACGTCTCTTGCTAACGTTTAAGATTGGGCTAGTTGGTAGCGCAAAGACGAGGACAAAGTAAAAGATAACCGACAGGACACAGCGGTTACCTTTTACTTTCTCCTTGTCTTTGCGATGTTTTGTTTTTAATTATATTCCTTGCTAAGTTTTCTCTTCCCTTTTTTTCATTCCCCATCACTCAAGAGGTCATAAAAACTGCAGCTGACTTCTTGACATTTCTCTTCGTAAAATATGTGTTGAACCGCGACGCCGCCTGCTAGAAAGATAGTATTTGTTTGACTGTCACTTTAGATCACTTTCTAGTTCAGACTCTGAAGGCTCTAAACTTTTAAAATTTAGGCGTCAAAATAAAATAAAAATATTTTTGATCGTTGACGTCAAAATTATTTTGACAATATTTTAACGTCTTTAGAAGTGGCGTAGCGGACGTCACACTAATACTTAAAATTATTTTGAACAGAAACGCCGAGAAAAAGTTGCCGCCTTTTTCTTAATTATGTGTCAGTCTTACGTAAAACATCCTCTATAAAGTGTAATTGAGAGGTTATTCTTGAAAGTCCCGAAGCCGTTGAGCAGCTACCAGAGATGAACAACTGAACGTCCACAAACACAGGAAATGTTGGCAGGGTTTTGCATGCCTCAGAGACACCGACACATCACCAAAAATCATCTTTGAACAGACCAGCTCAATTGAAGACCACTTGGCTATGCCAAAAGAACTCTTTTCTTTTTGCCAGCAGAGAAGATGTAGCAGTGTCTCAAAAAAATTATTCATGCCATTCATCTTTCAAGATAAACCTTGGAGTGTGCTTAAGCCAAAATCTTAGTCAGCGCCTTTTCCGGAAAAATGCAACTCTCACATGGTGCCAGACTTCAAAAAAATTTAACACGACTGAGAGGGGACTTGGCTAGAATGGGATCTGGCTAAAATGAGACTTTACTAGAATTGGAGTTGATTAAAATGGGAAGTGACTAGAATGAAACTTGGCCAGATTGTGACGGCGCTAGATTGTGATTTGACAAGAACGCGACTTGACTAGAATAAAACTTGGCTAAATTGGGACTGGGCTACAGTGGGACTGGGCGAGGACATGGGAGTGGGCTAGGCTTGGACTAGACTACAATGGGACTCGACAAAAATGGGACTTGGCTTAAATGAGATTCACTTGTCACCTGTCGTGTTCCCATGGGTGTGGTCAACGCTGGGATGCCGCAATGTCGACTTGATGGAGCCACCATGGATCACCCAAGGAAGGAGCTGGTTGAACCGATCTCTGACATTACGCCAGCTGCAGAGTCCTTGCTCGAAATCACACTCCTGTCTGTACTGACCTGCAAAATTAAAACAAGAAGTTTCAGCTCCCCCAAGATAAAGCCTGACAGCTGCGCATTCGGGGCTGGTGTTCTTCGGACGTTCTGCACCCTTTGCCATCTTAGTCTCGATTTCGCACTATCACAGCTACCGAAATTCGAAAGACTAAAATAATACCTTTTCTATCGCACTGCGATATGTTTTCACAGCGCTATTTATCGAGAGTTATAGCCGAAGAGGGTGCAGATGCACAAACTTTATGACCCTGCATGAAATACACAATGCCATAATTAGCCATTTTGTGACTGTAACCTACCTTCGGGACGAGAGCAATCGGACAGTTGCACTGCATCAACGGCGCAGTAGAAGCCCAGGTGGATTCCATAATCAATCGAGCACTTGAAGTCCAGCTGTGAAACATAACAGAACGGCACTACATTCATAATCTGCTGTCAATTTACGTTGAGATCAAGGTGTACAAAAGTGCGCCTAGTAGGTGAGTGCAAATACTAGAAATTTAAAAATATTGGACTGTATTTTTGCAGTGCTTCGCTGCAGACTTCATCAAAATATAAAGAGCATTACTTGTTTTTTATGAAGGCTATATTCCGCCGATCAAATTGCAACATACCGAATAAAAGGTAGCCAAATCATCAAAAGGCACAAAACAACTGCCGCCTTGCAGGTCTCTTCCTTGGCACAACAATGAAGCGTCTGGCTCAAACTCTTGGGGTCCTGGGTTTCACTCCTTTTGGGGGATTCTCTAAATTCTATTCTTTTTTCTCAATTTATAAACTTGTCACTTCCTCACGCACTCATTTCATGTCACAGATTTTAATTTTTTTCAAGTTGGCTTGCTCTGTGATCTGCGGTACTCGTTCCCGTGTCAATTCCACTGATGTTTGCCGATCTTTTTTTATAATATTTTGCTCTCACATCCCCGAGGATAGCCCACCCGATATCTTTCATCGTTTATTTCTTCAGATAGATGGGTGCCCATATAAGATTTTACGGTAAGTTTGGTGAGCAATGTACTCTTTCACACTCTTCATCAGACCTACTAATTCGAAGTTTATGACACAGCCAGTCCCTTGCAAAATGCCCGATTGAGACCTTAAGCAAAATGAATAATTATGATAATAATTACAGCACTGCAACTCTGGAATGTCATTAAAACAAGCATGTTTTTATAGCAGTAAAGAAGAGGATGATGGTTCAACTGCAAACCTGGAGAGTGCCTCTGGCGTTAAACGATACTTCAGCCTGGACCCATTCATCAGGCAGCAGAGCTGAGCTCGATCGCTTCCAGAATGTATACTCTGTTTGTCACCACCTGAAAGATTATACAAACTTAGTGATCTAGCTCTTCATACCTGTTCTTTCCATAGTATGGGCAACACTGTACCCTAATATAAGTGAGCCCAAATGTTCGCGAATTTCACGACTTAATTTAACTAACTCTACCGGGGACGAATATTTCTATTGCCTAGAGAGGCTAGTTCCAGCCTTCAAGGTTCGCAAAACTTAATGGTTGCTAATATGAGTACCGGTTTCCAATTCACAAAAAATTGGGGCCATGAAAGCAAAGGATTTTAGAATGTTGCGAACAGTTCAGTTCAAGCAAACCTGTCAGATGTTTTCATCAATGATACCGTTTCTTCAAGACTATAGCCCATATATTACAGATATTTAAGCGTTTAAGTTTTATGCTGCGACGGGCTATCTACAGGAGCGGACAATACAAGTTTTTTTTGTTTTCATATGTCTTCTATCATCATGGTACGTACCCCAGGTTTGGTGAATGGCAGATTATGTAAATGATGCTTCTTCTACAGTGCAAGCTTTCTTGTGTACTAATAAAGTGGGCCTTTTTTAGGTGTGCCCTTATGAAATGCTTTTACACCCGGACAATGCACCGCTGTGAACTATGTAAAGAAAAACATTTTCTTTTAGATGAAATTTGCCTCTGTATACTATATATCACAATATTCAGATGATTGTCTGGAAAATACGGTAGATGAGTGGTCAATGGAAAAAATGACCTTAAGTGGCACTACCGAAAAGCTCACAACCCTACATTTCGTGATCTGCCTAATTCCGTTTTGTCAAAAGTATGCATTTACACGAAATGAGACGCTCTCTCTTTACCACCCAAGAAGCTCAAGACATTCCGGTCATGTTCTGGTTTGAGGCATGGTAACCAGGAACAAGTATATATGCTACGAACCATATTACTAGAAACATAAATTGCGATTTCACGAAAGGTCTTTTGGCTTCCTGTGAAGTGCGCTCTACCATGTGGATGGACAGCGTCTACTTCCCCATTAGTTTTTATGTAGACGATAAGTTATCGACCTCAGGTTTAGTGCTGACGAAACGCGCAAGCATAGCATGTGGCTATCTACAGAACTCAATAAGTATTACTGGGGGCGTTTTCGGGTTGCAAAAACAAACACTTACTTTGCTTTTTTTTTACTTTTCGGAGTCAACCCAGGCGGCATCAATCAGACCCAATTTTCGGCCGTCGACGGGTTGACTTGATGATCGCCGGCTCGTTTAATGTCCGAATAAAGACCTGTATACCTAAACATTGAGTACCAGCCTATGCATTACTATGTTCCAGACGACTCTGGCTGGCGCAGTCCATCACGATGCAAAAGGACTCAACCAATCTGGAAAACACTGCCTCAACATTTATAAAAGCACAGGGCCTCTTTCACAATTCGAACTAGTTTAGCGACGAGGTGGGTGGGGAGGTCGTTCGATTTCTTAAAGAGGTGTGTGACTTTTACATAAGGCGATGGCTGTTCAATCAATTTCAGGCTGTGTTGGAGACTCCGTTGTTCTGTCCGTTTATTTCATTCTCCTTACGTCTAAGGGTTACTATGGATGGCATTCACCAGCTTCCCTGCGTCTTTTATTTGCTCTAGCGTAGTAATACGGCAAGAGTTACCATAAAACACAAGCCTGCGCTTGCCGACATTTGCACGGCGGTGTTTCCGTGAGTAATATGGCACAACCTTCCTCACGCCATACGGCAATATTCTCCGAAAATCATATGCCAGAACCTTCCCAAGGTTAGAATGCAACTCTTGCTGTAAGTGATGCAGAAAACATTGTGCCTCATTCACAACCCGTGGGCATGCCGAAAATTGCACATCTCACCCAACATGGAAACCTCGAGGGTATGGTTGTCATCCCCGATGATGGAGGGATATGTCGGCATGAAGTAGTAGAACCTCAGGCACTGCTTGCCGCCGAGACCTTTCAGCTTGGGTGAGCTCATCACAGCCGAAGATTTGGCCCACAAACTTGGTTGGTAAAATGCGTAGCCACCTGACAAGAACCAAATATGCACTCAAATTAAGTGGGTCGTTATTACAAACAGTATTTGTGCAATTCCGTGCGAATCGTTAATCACTAGTGAATATATATATTTTTTAATATTAATATACGGGTGGCGCGAGAGGCAGAGCAGGTTGTAACTGGCAAATGGAAATAAACGAAAAAATGCATAATAAATGTTGGGCAATTGTGTTGCACGTGAAACATGTGGCATTTATACTCTCTAAAGTCTTCATCGGTTAGTTTATCGACGTGGCATCTATACTCGACAGCAATTCCTGCAATGGAAATATCGACGCTAACCAGGATTTTAAAAACGTGCGAGAGTCAACTAGGCGCCTGCCAGACACAGAGCGGATGCTCCCCAGGGGCTTTACCTGCTAAATGGCACCTCAACTCACGGAAATGAGTAGCGACAGGACGGAAAGGCAGTCATTTAAATATCCAATTGGTATGGGTTCGATTCCCGCCTGGCTCCAACGTTTCTTACAGCGAGGGCTACCCCCCCCCCAAATAGCAAATAGGTGGAGGTGCCCGAAATTATGGCTGTGGCGTCGTTGTCTGACTCAGCCAATCGGCACATATTTTTTTTAATGTTTGCATTCTAAACGCACAAAAAGTTCGAATTAACAAACGTCTTATACAAATTTTTGATAGTTGCGTAATTTTACAGCTGTGTGTGACAAACACATTCTATACGAATTTCACGCAATTCAAAAAAACATTTCGTAAGATGCAATGTTCGCACACAAACGCCCAAGGTGTCATGTTTGAGTTTTTTAATATAGGTAACGTAACTAACAACTAATATTATTTAGCGGAACTACTGTAAACGACGTAATTTTCGCGGGCTCAAATTTTCGCGAATCGGGCCAAAGCTGAAAATATAAAGTGATTCGCGGGTTCTAATTTTCGCGAATTAAGTGTAGCTTCCGTAGGGTTCACATATTGCACGAAATGTTCGCGGGACGTATTTTCTCGCAAATTGTACCGCGATTCGCAAATTTCGCGAACATTTAGTCGTTCACAGCATCTTGCATTTATACATTGTATCTAAATTATAGAGCTTCTTATTTCCCTACTCGAGTTATTTACTACACCGCCACTGCACATAGTAAATGCGAGGGTCAACCTCTTCCTTGCCTAAGAATTGTCCGCAATTTTTAGGACCCGAGATTCTCTTTCCGTCGTAAAAAATCATTGATTGTTTATCTTATAGATTAGTCAGTGACAAAAAAATAACAGGTAAATTAAAAATGTTGACCAGTCTTCCTCTGTTCGATTTTATCGGAAATCGAACGGACGGTTAGTGTCTATATATTATTTATAGATTTATCACGTTTTTAAAGGGTGAGGAACTTGGATAACCTACCTTCATAGGAACCCACGGTAACATCTCGGGGTCTGAGTAAACGAAACGTTGATTCAGGAACAAGCAGTCCAGTGATTCAGCGCCCAATCCTTCGACTTATTGGACACACTGTAACCGCAGGAGTTTCCCCAGTCGAAGTCGCAAGAGCCGTCAACCGGTGCTGCGCAAGGAAGATGTTTAGCAATCATGACATCAAAGCTGTAGCTCAGGATTGTAGGAGCTGAAGACTCTAGGAAAGTAAATTTACTACTATACATGAGTTCTTGCTAGATGTGGGCCTCTAATCCCTGCGGCAGTCAAGCTGGAATTTGCGGGGTTCGCAATCTTACCACAATATTTCAATCCAATTTCAATTCGCTATATTAGCAGGAATACCTTATGTATTCACGATAATGAAAAACCAGATAAACCCGTGGCCAGTTGCCTAGTTTGTGACCCTTAAAATTAGGCATCTGAGGTGTAGGGTAAGCAACAAAGATTTCTAGTGTGCAAACCCTCCGATACAAAAGTTGTTCCGTATGTTTAGAAACATACTATAGTGTTGTTTCTACCAAGGTAATTTGTGTGCGTCTAATTTTTTGGAACTGAAGAAAAGTGTGCGGGATGGTGAAAAACTCCACTTACTACCAGCAAGACAGCGTTGATGCTAACGCCATGGTTAACTACATTCCGTTTAAATAATGTTATAACAGGATAATCTCAAGGCCCTAAATCGATACTACTTCAGTGAAACCCTAAAGGCTCATAAAACTGCAATTCTTAATTAACGTAAAAACGTGCATTTGATTATGCACATCGTTTATATTTTAGAACTGCATTATAACAAAAATCGGCATGTGACCGATAAATACGCCTCCTTAAATTCCTGCCAAACTCATTAAATTTATTCTAGAGTGTTAATCCACTGCTCCACGTAACTTAGTTCTAACTTACTACATTCACTGCGTCATCACACTGACAGAACCCGTAAAAAAGCGATAAATTAGCAAGAGTTGATATAAAAGTATTAACCCATGAAACAGTCCATATAAATCTTGTTACAACACCCGCACATCCTTGCTAAATCCCAAATTAAAAAAAAAGTCAGAATGCTGAAGGCTATATTTTATACTAACATCTTTTTTAATTAGACCTTAACAGAAAGGCAAAGTTCTTCCATCATATATTAAAGTGAAATTAAATTTCAAGGCAATGCTGACACAATTTTTTTTTTTAAATTTCGGCAAAGCGTTCCAAAAGTAGAAAGGTAAGCATGTTACGCAAATGGCGCAGCATTTGCATCACTTACTGGGAAGGGGGGGGGGGAAGGGGGGTTCTTTCGACCATCAGTGAAGCAAGGCGACTGTTCCTCAAAATTGAAATGCTCGAGAGACCCCAACCGAGAGCTTTAATCGCAGCTGAAGCCTGCGTTGTCTGCAATACATAGTTAGCTGGATGCAAAAGCTCCTTCTTGAGAAATATTTCGGTTGCTATCCCACAAGGCCTGAATCCTTCTAAATATATAACACGCCGTTTTAATAAAAGTTGGAGAAGCACCAAATAAATGTTTATCAGCTACGAAAAATTGTATCACCTGGAGTACATGGGCCGTCTTGGAGAGTGACGTCGTCCAGTGCGAAAGCCTCGTACTCGCCGAGGCGCTCGCTTGCCACTGTGATGACAATCTGCAGCGAATGAAGTGCATATACACCACATAATGTCAATTTAATTGATTCATTGCAAGCATTAGTGTATTTTAAATTCTAAGCAAATGTGAAGTGGACAGTGGTTTCGGGCAAATATTTTCTAATCGAATATCACATACAGTTTCTCCAAGTCTTTTACTACTGTTGCACTATGCTTAAACAAATATCCAGATGAACTCGTGAAGGTTGTTCCCAAGCTTCCGCTTGTGCCACTTAAACACTCAGTCAATTTCATCCTAACTACGATATATTCATGAACCATGAGCTCGATATATTCAGCACCTGCATTGGGGTGGCAAGTAAACAACAGATATGACATGCACATAAACCTATATAGATTCCCAGCTGCACCTAATTAAGGGATTTGAACATCTAATTGCTATATGGAAAAATATTTTCTGCCATCTCAAATCTGCATGGAGCTTGTGTCTACTACCGCGCTTGGAGGTGCGCTTTTCTCCTAATCACACGGCTGCGCTGTGGCAAGGCGAGCTCCGTAGGCATTGCTTCTCGTCAGTGCAATGGTGCTCGGTAAGGTGCGCAGTTAACGGGGCTATCCCGCTGCAATCAGCACATGTAAAAGTATTAATACAGCAGTTTATTACAAAGCCAATACATATTGACTCATTATTCAAATATACAATTCCAAAATACAACTATTTTTACAACCCCAGTTGCCAGCGACCTTAGTACGTCACAGGAACTGTGGCTATGTGAGCTTCAGTAGTTATTTGATCAACTGAGTTAAAAAGAAGCTGAAGAGGTCCTTTCCTCCGAAAACGCTAAAAGTTTTAATGGCACCTAAAAGATAGCACTGATCTTATTAGTAGGAACATCGTAATTGCATATGAAAATGTTGACGTAGCCCCACCCGTTGCGGCGTGCTTAGCGGAGAAGAGTGCCAGAGCGGAGAAAAATAACTAGAGAAACTGACGCCATCGGCGGGCTCACACAACACCTTTTAGAAGAGAAGGCCACAGCGCTCCGAGTGGTTACGTCACAATGGCGGAGGAAGGAAGTCCATAGCGCAACTACGTGAGAAAAATTTTGTGGCATCGACCGCATCGACGTGAAAAAAACGTTTCTTGTCGAGTGGCGCGGGGTGTTCGTGAGCGTTTATCTGACATTAATATATGTTTTAAAAGCGCACTATTGTACAATTTATTAAATATAATATAAACATAATATACAACGTGCTGTCAAGGTTGAAAGTACAACTTTTTATTTATAATTATCCCCGTAACCGCGGGACTACGTGCAATCCCACAGATCCCCACACTTTGCGAATGAATCGGTCCGCTGCGACGTTTTCTTCCCTCGTACGGGCTCCGATTCTGGTAAATTTACGTTGTGTGTGAGCTGCTGACTGTCTAAAAAGGTATACGAACCCTGAGACTTTGAGAAGGGAAAGGAACCGAAAAAAATCCAGTCATCGCTGCAGGGAGCGCACGCGAGCAAGAGATGGGTCGACGTCGTTAAGCTGGTTAAGCCTCCCACACTGCTGCCACCCGCTGCTCTCGTGTGTGTGTGCGTGTGTGTGGTTCTTTTGATCCTTCCTGTGGTTTCTTGATCGTCACCGCAGTCTCGGGCAGTTTTTTTGTGTTCGCTTGATATTACGGCATTTACGTGGATTCGCGGAACAAGTCCTGCTACGGTTTGAGTGACATATGTGGCAACCAGCCAACGATGACACTGGTCGATTATCGATAGACCTCTCTTTCGACAGAGAGAGACCTTAAGTTCGTGTTCAAATGTTTTCGCCATGGCTATTCCGTGACGTGTGGATGCGATCGACAGGTGAGTAACAACTTATTTACGGGCTTTCTTGTTCATAAGCGTTTTTTGCGTGGGACGCGAGTAAAGTGCTGCAGTTGGGTTGTTTTTTCGTTTTTGTTTTTCGTGACAGAATGGCACCTTGTTCGTCGTTATTCGTGTGCGGTTGCGTCGACATTTGTAAATATGCGTGGTAATATTCTTGTTTTCACTAGAAGGTGAATAATAAGCTGGTGTGATTACACAAAGTGCGTTGTTTGTGCTTATGTGTTTATTTATACTAATGTTATTTTATCACCTTTACCACTTTTATACTAGAATCTTAACTGTATTTAAGGTAATAGTATTATTGTATTCAAAATAAGATATTTTGTTCTAAGGCAGCTCGAGCCCATAGGGAGAAGTAAATTAGTTGACTGTAAATAGTAAGTTTAGTACCCCTGCCACACGGAAAAGTTAATCTATTTTCATTAAATAATATGGGACTTAATCAGCTCGAGGTCTTGAGTGATTATATGAGCGTCGCAAGCTGATTTGTTGACCCCATAATGTCCTTCGATCGAAATTACATTACTTTTGCCATGTGGCCGGGGTAAGATGCAAGAATTCAGGGACTGCACGCGTTAACATCGCTTACATGATCGTAAGTGACACTTGTCTAGCCGTGTCCGCGTTGACTACGTCTACCTGAGTTTTAACTGTGATTTTTGCTGTGTCCAATCACTGGGTGTCTCGCCATTTTGTCGAAGTATTTCTGTGTAAAATATGCATTCCTACAGCAATTATTGCGTGGCTCAATGTTTTCTCTTATGTGCCTACCCCGTACCATTTCATCCCGATTATTTAGCGGTGTAATATTTTGCCCATGTAATAAAATATTTTCGAGTCCCGTTGCTATGTGCGGCTTTCATTTGAGCTAATATGACACGCGTATGTGACTAAAAGCGCGTTACGACGGTCAATCCACGCGCGTTGCCTTCGCTTCGCCGCGCGCCCCCAATGGCCTTCCTTCGCGACGTCACGAGAAGAGCGCTACGGCCTTGTCTTCTAGGAGGTGTTGGTTCACATGAGCCTCGCTCGCCACTTAGCAGGTCGGAGAAGCCGACGTCGATGTGACGACGCTTTGGAGAGGTAACAGGCGGAAATCGCAGTGCATATATTTTGTTTAAAACAAATGCGGTTTACGGTTACTTTAGTCCAAGTTAAGTGTGACAACTGAATTTACGACACGAAAAGCTATACAAGTCCACTCTTAACTAAGAGCTCTTCAAAGGTATTTCAGATTCCTTCCAGTGACCACAATTTGGCAACATATGAAGTGATAGCTTCAAGTGTTGCCAAAAGCCAAATGTGAAATTTTCTTTTGTCGGTTTTGATATCAACATATCTGGTAAGTCTAGGCATTATGCATGGCAGTAACAAAAATAAACTACGGTAAAATAGGAGCTGTAATGCATTGGCCACATAGCTTTTATGCAATTGCTTCATCAGACACTGGTCTGAAGTAGATTAGCATGCCATTGTTCAGGCATTCATGCCAGATTGTTCTCCCTTACACTCTCATCAATATTCTGCAGGCTACCACCCATTTATTTATAAAAGAGGCACATATAGTATTCTGTTTCAGGTGGGTGGGGAAAAACTCCGCTGTAGATGATAAATTTGTTTGGTACGGTACCGCTGCTAGCCTGGGACCTGTAGCGTGCGTCAGACTGTAATGATACCGGACCGCACGTCGGCAAGACGCTCATTTAGATAAAAACGGGCAGGGGTGAGGATTGAACCAGGGATCCTTAGGTTCTTATTTGCAAGCTTTCGCTCCCCGTGCTCGGAGCTGCGATACCTTAGCAAACACCGCCACGTTTCTTCTTTTTTTTTTTTGCTCAATGTCTTTGGCAGAAGTAAAAAATGTACACTTCAGCTAAAGTAAAAACGGAGAAAAGCACTTCTTCACGTTTTTAGAAGCGGGGCACTTTGTACGAGATCTGCCCCATCTGGCCTAAGTCTGATTTTGATTAGGTTCTAGCATCTTTGACCAAGAAGGAACGTCAACAAACTTCCTGCACGAGGAAATCTTTTCGATTGATACTAAGCTGAAATCTACAGTTTCCGAAATGAGCAAACAGTAGCGATGTGCGTAATGTAACAAAAGGCGCTAAACATAACAGGACAAATTAGGAGAAACACACACACACACACGCAGGGCGTGAGCTAACTGGCAACTAATGTTTATTCAATGATTCCAATGTCACAAAAACTGTTCGGCAAATACAGATACAGTGTCACCTTATCGCGGGGAAAGAAACACACGTGACACCGGGTTAACACGTAGTGGGAAGTTACCTCTTTTGGTACACTGCAAAACTAAATGCATGCGACGAAGACTCCTGTATTAGTGTGGCCTCTTTACTTGTGATGAACAAAGTTGAAGTTTATCATCATCTATGTAAGTGAAGACGACTCTGATAATTGACCGTGCCTCTCGCGTGCTCGCGCGACTCACTTGTGCCTTTCCTTACCAAGCATCAGCTTATCAAACAATATAACTTCCTGCTATGTGTTAATGCGGTGTCATACTTTTTGCTTGCTCTTTTCAAGACGAGAGTGCATGTGTGCGGGACAGTTTTTGTGGGGAGGCACCCACTTGATCGAATGACATTTTAGCGAACGCCCACATTTCACCAAATGACACTTTAGCGAATAGTCGGACGCCGCGAAGCGTTTTCAGGTGGGCCAAATGGGTTCACATTTTTGTAATGAGCCACCGCAGTCTGTCGCCGCGAAGCGGCGTAAACGCAGCGCGGCGGATGGGTTAACGCGTGCCCCCGTTTTTCGCTAAAACGTCAATTCGCTCAAATGTCGCTGTTGGCTAAAACGTCATTCGCTCATGTGATATGGACCCGTTTTTGTGACATTGAGATCGTTCAATACTAGGTGCCAGTAAGGGCTTGTCCTCTTTCTGTCTTTTTCTCAGGCTCTGCCGATTCCTTTTTGCACTTTTTATCATGTTGAGCAACCAACTAGGCCAGCAATCCACCATTTTACGATAGTAATCTGATCCTAATTTTCAGAAAATTTGGCATAAAAAACAAAAATGAAATAGATAGAGTGCTGCTCAAACTTGATTACAGTGACGACTAGGATGTTATAATTTCTCTTCAATGCTGACTTTGAGTTAGGCAGGTAAGTTACATTAAGTGCTCCCCCTCATTACTATTACTATCACTTATTAATACTGTTTACTCCTAAAAGGGCACTCTGATAGGTTTGGGTACAAGATTACATCAACAACCATGAAAGCAAGAAGCAAAACAATCAAACTCAGTACAGCCACAATTAATGTACAATTAAAAATAGGATTAAAAAAGCAATAACTACAAACACTTCACACACTAATATGACAAAAATAACGGGCATCGATGGTCACGTGGACTAGCACACACAAGCTTGGAGCACTTAGAGCTAAAGCTCGTGCTGCAGAACCCTGGAATCTTGGGTTCGATCCCCACCCCTGCCCTTTTCGAGCTGGATGAGCATCGCACCGGCGTGCGGTCGTGTGTCACTACTGCGTGGTGCACGTTAAAGACCTCACGCTAGGGGTTGTACTGCACAGGCCAAATTGCTCATCTAAAGCTGAAAGACAAGTCGCCAGTAGAGGCAGACTAACTTCAGGCTGTATAAACATACACAAAGACACAATTACAAAAAATAAATTGAAACATTTGCCATCACTCCCTCTGATAAAAAAAAACATAGTGTTTAACACGCTATAAATTAGAGATATTATCAATAATACTTGCAAAGTCGTTTGGATAGTGATCAATGCGATATTATGGTGAAGGAAATTCTAATCACGGATTGTTCTGGTAAAAATTGCAGTTGACAAAACAAACTGTGCTGCGATTGAAGGCGGCAACTGTTGCATTGTTGAAAGATGTGACTAGGAGAGTTGCTTTCAGTAGGTGTGCTTAGTAGCTTCGCTTTCTGCAGAATGGTTGAAAGAGGTGTGCTTTAGAACATGTGTGCTTTTCTGAAATGCTTTTATGAGGTGTGCTTTTTGGCAAGCGAATGACAGAGACATGCATTTAGATTCCAATGTTCTTAAAAATGTTTTTAGATGTACCGGAAAGTCTTCAAGAACCCCAAAGTGGCGGCGGTGGCTGCGGTTTAGGAGCTCTTGCTGTGTGGTCGGCGGCAAGGGGACAAGAGGGAGGGAAGCGATAGCACATCTTGGCATATTTGAAATTATTAGCGAGTCAGCGGCAGTGCGGCGGCAATAGGGATGCATGCCCCCCGCAATCTCGTGGTTTTTGTTTATGGACACCGCAGGATTTCGACAAAGATGGGTACTAAGATTTGCGGCTGTAAAACCAATACTTCTATTTAAAGCTGGTTACACGATTAAGACCGAACGTTTGATGAGAAAATTTCACCCAAGATATTTATATGGTACCATAGCATCGATACTATCATACCTGATGAGCCCCAGAACGCGTCTCGGAGTAAACCACCCGTTGCCAGGAGCTGGAAACTCCAGACGTAACGAATCGGAAGGTAATATTCTTCCCGCCTTCTTGCGCGGACTGAAACGAGGCCGGCACAGTCCGTATGCCGGAGTGGTGGTACCACCCGGTGAAGCAGAACGGGCCTTTGGATGGAATGCGGAGGACCGAGACGCCCGTGTTGCTGGCGTACGCGCAGGACCCTTGGTCTGCGTGCAAACAAGGTATTCCACGTTCCACTTCGTCGTCAAAAAAAAAGAAGACACTCGAGACACTCTGGCAAGGCGCATGTGCCTAAAACCGTGGGCTCTCAAACTGGGTTTTTAACAACCCAGTCGTTCTTCAGACCACCCTCACAGGTACTCCAGTGAACACTCATGGGTTCCCAAGGCACCGTCATGGTTTCCTCAAGCGCCCGAACTTTCTAGGCCACTCCTGCCGGTAAGTAAAGTGTTTCCTTTTTCAATTTAAGCAATATGTGAGCAGTTCTGAGTCACTCATTGACCTATCTATGAGCTAAAGACTTCTATATTCATAATTGTTTGCAAGGTCTGCGTGCCTCTTTGCTGCATCAACACTGAAGCCAGCAGTAATTTTTCGAACGTCATTCGAGAAAAAAAAGAGTTCCTTTTTTTAATGATTTAAAACCCCTACTGCACAACAACGAAGGCTACGATAAGGCACACAGAAGACAGTGCCGCACTTGCATTTTTTGTCTGTTTCTAAGCGTTGTTAAATTACCATCACGCTTAACATAATACTTAGCCATCTAACAGCACACGTTTTAGTTGTATAGCACCATGACACTGCTACTAGTAATATTTTTGCGTTTATGATGGCAGATTAAATATTCTTACATCAAATTACTTCTTCATTTCTTAGACACCAACTGTGACTATGCATTTATGAGATGCGTAAATAGATAAGAATTCAATTTATACAAAACTTTTAAAAGGCTTGGCACTTAATCTAGAAGCGACAACTTAAGTTCCATGCAGCAAGTGACAAGAGTAACAGTACGATGAAAAATTGTTTATAAAAAAGCATTAGTTCCAACACCTGACAAAAAATGTAAAAGAAAAAAAAACATAAGACTCCTCCTTGTTGTACCTGTGCCTGGCTTGTGATCCACGGCCGGACCATTTTGTGCCTCCGAGACCTTAGCCAACCTGAATCCAGATTCCGTCGCGTTATTGGTCACGTAGCCACACAGGTCGGTCTCAAAGTCGCAGGTTGTTGTGGCTGCAAAAAAAAAAAGAAGACAATATTGTTGAAACAAGAAAATTCTGCAGAAAACGTGAAAATAACTGAAAAAAATGGATATCTTATCAACGACGGTGTAAAACTTTTGACGGTAGTCGCCGTATCAGTACGGCGGAGATTACAGATTTGAAAATGCTCGCACAAAACAAAACTGCTCATACCATGGGAGGTATTAATATGTGTCATGTCTTTGGAAAACTATTTAACATTATATTGACTATTGTCAGATGCTGCCGAATGTCATATGCTCCAAACCTTGAAGGTCAAAGAGGCAGTCTAATGCAGAGCTGTATATGAATAGATTTTGGCCATTCATTGGGAAGTATAGGTGAGAAGGCGCCATTGGCCGAAAGTGGGCTCGGCGTGTTCCATGCCGCGTTCACCAATTCGAATGTGATCAAACAGAAGCCGCGAATATTACCCTGGCGGTGGCCGCGAGAAACAAAATTAATAAGTACGTCGGAGTAACCCTCGGTGACTGAAATATGGCGCACATGGTGTTTTTATCCCGGCGCGTAATCTGTACGCCAGGCGCCGAAGGCAGGGCATCTACCGGCATCTGCCGACTGAGCTTTCGGACTCTGTCCGAGCAAAACAGAGTTCGGGCAGCACATTTGTAGCTTCCGTCTTTTTGCATGATCATAAGCGAAACATCACGTGCACCATATTTTCAACCATGAAAAGTTACTACACTTAACTCTTGCATTCCTGTTAAAAGTGTTTCTTGCTACCACAGCTAGTGGATTCATTTAGACTTCTGATTCGATAAGAGAGCATGTCCAGCCTCTATCTGCGTCTGCCGTACGCCATTGCACTGCCCGCTCCTCCCACTGACACTACTTATCCCATATACAGCTCTGGTCTAATGCACATGCTTTTCGTGCTGTTGAGCGAGTGCCGCATAAAGCTTCCACGTCATTCACTTCCTACCATCAAACGTTTTCTAAGGCTTGGACACGAGTTTTACTGCCCTAATAGTCAACATGTACCGACGTCTGTCATCTTTGTTTTCAGTGCTACCAGTTGAGACTTTTACTCCAAAAAAGCGGTAAAGACAAAATTTTGAAATTTCTAAGCTTGAATTTCCGCAAATATATTATTTTGGCCTCGTATCTGGGCCATTAGTAGTACAGTAGTGTATTTTAGACCAGATTAGGAGCAGAAAATCTGCCTCTTGTAGCAACTTAGAAGCAGAAGGAACTTAAACTGGGGGCACTAAGGATGAACAATTTGTATTTTGCAGCACCTTAGGAGTAACTGTGCCATCATTTTAAGAAAACATCTTAGCCAGTTGTACCGTGAGCTACAATAGACCATTTGCTGCATTACCCAAGCATCAAGGAGAATGCAGGGATTGGTGTTCCACGCGCCACACGCGCACGCCTTCCCGTATGAAAGATTCGAAGTAAATAACCAAAATAAAGCTCGGAGGAACGCGCGTGCAAGAGGTCATTTGTTTTAGGTATTTGCTTTAGGAAAGTTACCACTGCTGACGCCAGCACGTGCGGCGCGTGGAACACCAATCCCTGCATTCTCCTTGTTGCTTGGGTAATATAGCAAATGGTCTAAGCAACTAAACCATGTTTGTAACACAAGTGTGGGAAAGTATTTAATGCGATATTACTCTGAAATACATAAATTTGCACACAGAAGTATATTTTATTTTATAAACAAATTTCGAATAAAAATGAAGGGACATGACTTGGCAACATTAATGCTACAGGCTACGTTGCATCATACATACATCATAGCCTGTACAATGCATCGGCTGGATGGATGAAAAGACAGATATGACTGAAACAAAGGATGGGGTGGCGGCTTGCACCACCTGGTAATGGAATAGCCATGGTTGTCAACCGAGCTTTTACTTTCCGCTAAATCTAAAGTTACCGTGATTTTTGGCCAATCGTTGCTTAATTTTAGTCGATTTCACTCATTTGGTGCCGCTAGGTTCTTTTGGTTTGACACACTGAGTTCCACCATATGGTGGTTCAAGTTCCTCTGAACCAAATGATGGTTCACAAGAACTCACTGGAGCAGAATTCATATTAATTTGTTGACCAAGCACACTCAGACCGAACTCAAAGGGAGCCCTGGGCAAAATTTCTGTTTTGTTTTCATCGATTATGGGTCATTTGTAATTTATGCAATCAACTACGTTGCGCGATAAACTGATAAAATCTCCGGTAACACACGAACGAGATTACGAGTTCGTCTGAAACATTAACCGTTTATCAGCACTAGTAATTCAGGCAAGTGTCATGTAGATGTGCATGGGAGATATCGAGTATCATTCTTCATCCACTTAAACTAAAACTTCGATATCTGGTCCCAACTGCTAGCATGAAAACTAACTGTTCTAAAATGCATATTGTATTATTGCGGTGAACAAAACATGATTCTATTTTCTCCCTAACACCTGATACATCCATGCTAGGTATGAACAGGCTGTGAATAAAAAAAAATTCCAGAAATACATGTCCCCGCTTCTTAAAGGTGGTCGACCAGGATCACATTCTGCACGGCTTCCCCCTTTTCAAGTTTTAGAGCGACTGATGCGAAGGATGAAAAAAGGAACTAAGAAAGGCGGAAATGGAACCCCGCGCGCCTTTCGGATGGTGGGGTGGCTCGTTGTGCGAGCACGTGAATGGAGATAAGCCTGCGAAAAGTGTTCCCCCTCAATGGAGGCGTCACACTCTGTGCGCCGCAGGATTATCAAAGACACCTTCCAGGACGAGGAAGCGAGAACCAGTTTGTTTCTTGTACTTCGCTGGGTGCTTCATTGATCACCGTAATCTTTAATCAAAGTAAATTGACGTCTTTTCAAAATACCTGCTCCCATCTGTCTTAAGGTTGTATCGGAATGCATCCGTATAAAAATGTGAGGGCCACAAGAAAGGAACAGAGTGAAGCAGCTTCCTTTTAAAACCTTCAGGGCAAAAAGTAAAAGCCAATAAGCCACACACAATGTGCGTAAAGGATACGGCGGGAAACTCAATCACTCACAGGTAACTGCATCCAGGAAGCAGGATCTATCTCCCCTTCGCAGAAGGCCATGTCTCATTTCGCTCGAATACGCAATCACGTGTTTTTATATTCACAACATTCGAACCAGCGCCTGTGTGGGGCGGCGCATGCGAGGAGGATGTTTTCCGAAATCATAAATATATCAACGATTAAAAAAAAACGAAATGAAGAACTCAAAAACCAAGGACCGCGTCTAGTCGAGTTTAGCAACATCGACAAAAAAAGCTTTCAGGGAAAGATATAAGAAATACCAGTGCATGGTACGCTGACTAAAAGCCTGCCCTGATGTCAATCACATTGAATCTCACGGACACATTCCGATTTTCAATCATGTTGGGGTTGCTCATTTGTAACCTAACCCCACTCTTTGTAGTTAGAATATATGGCATAGCCGGCGTGGGCTTAGCAGAGCAGGAGTAGGGGGAAGGAGAGAGAAAACAGGCAATGGTGGAAAAGATGGAAGGAGAGAGAGAAGGAAGCGACGGAAAATCGGAAAGCTCAAACTGGTCATCGGCATTTATGTGTGCACCTAAAAACCCTATAAACAGGCTTTGGGAACTCTTCACGCACTGGGAAAGTACCACAGTCCAATATGCGTAAAACGATAGAGTCATTAAAGATCACAATGGAATACCTCAGATAAGCCTACTCACAATGGCATACCTCAGATAAGCCTACTTTTTTTACTGAATCAAAACTCTTCGTGTTCCTATAACCGGTCTCTAATATCTATCATTAACAATGCGGGTTTTACAACATATCCCCATTTAATATCTCTAATTATCTAGAACATTGACCGATGTGTCGCACAAATTTAAATTGAACGTCAGTACTGGATGCCTTGTTGTATCTTGCTCATACATCCAAGAGATACGAGGTATCTAATACTGCCCGAATGTGTGGCGTATCAATGCTGTAGAACCACTCAAGATTCTTGGCATATATACTACACCAATATTGACCTCACTCTGTGAATCTTGTCAGTATTGTCTCACAGTTCTGAATGCTGTCATGAAAACTCCACAACTAAAGGTGTTGCAAGCTTTATGCTCCTTGTTTTTATGTCCTGCAGAACTGTTACAACCCTAGCACTACAGTATTAAAAGGTAAAGTGTATTACCGAGTGTTTGAGAGAAAACAAAACCAGTTTTTCTTTAGGGCAAATACATCAACTATGCTTCACCGTACACCAAGTCGAATCCTAGATGCAGCGCCAGCAATCAGGACGGGATGCCAAGGTCTCAAAACATTTTTGTCTTATTCAAAAGTTATAAGCAATTTCCAGAAACTTTTGATGGGAAAATGGCTGTCAATGGAGCACACAAATACTACCTTAGTGAACTGCCTTTTATTTATAAGAATTAATTTCATCCAATAAACATATATGCTCAGATCAGTTGCTTACAACTTCTTTTGTAGTTTTATAGTTCTAATATTATATTTACTCATATGTGTTTTTGTAGAAAGAAATTTCTCATACAAATGAGATTTTTCACTAGGGTACATGGAGATAAATGGTGCCTCTTGAGAGCCCTATTTTCTTATTAAAGATTTGCGAAAATCGCTTGCGTCTTTTAAATAATATAAGGCCACCTTATGAAATTTTGGCAAACTGGTGCCGACCACAAGCAGTACATCTGGGCAAAAATTTTGCAATCAGCAACACGCAATATATTTTTGCTTTTTTCTAAAAAAAATGTTTTTACAGACATTTTGAACACTTAATTATGCTTCCAGTATTTCCAGTTTACTCCGAGCAAAACTATACATGCCGTTATAAGGAAGACTAATATGCTGGTATCAAATTCCACGTACAACAAACTTCATACTGTTATCAAAGTTGTTTTTACTGCCTTGTTGAGTAAACCTGTAGTCACGCGCAAGCGCTCTGAATGTATTACTGAACGGCTACTTTTTCGGTGATAAAGAAAGAACATGCACAACTAGCACACAGAATGCAACATCAAACTTTGCATATTTTCTCAGTTTTTCTGTCACTCAGGGTTCTCAAAAGATATATGCACATAGATATCACGAGGGCTATCTAAATTCGCATAGCATCCTTTTTGTTCCCGATAGGCCATGTAAGAAATCAAATTCAACATGTTGCATGAATAACAAAGTTAGGATACAGATTCAGTAAAACAATGTACAGTGCCCAAACAGGTGTTTTATCTGCTATGAGCGCACTGTACACAGGAATTACACAGGTAGGTGATTCCAACATGCAATTCTACATGAAAAATGGAAGAGGACTTGAAGCAATAATAAATTCGCTAAGGATATTACCCATAATGAAGCTGAAGACTAGTTTTATCTACTACTCGCAACATGGTGCCAAGTAGTCAAATGACATAAACAATTTTGGTTTGACATATTTCTAATAAATCAAAATTCGGTAGGTACATAAACTAGCTCTAACAAGAGATGTGGTTGATGTTGCAAGATTATGAAGAGAATTATTTTGGTTTCTGACCCTTAAAAGCATTGACTATGTTTATTGCGCGTGATGTCCCATGTTTAAAATTTGCCCACAGTAAAGGGACACTCGCAGGGTATTTATCCTCGCCAAGATTTTTATTTGTTACAGGACACCAACCAGCCCAGCTACACAAAACACATTTTGATGCTCAAAATTCGTTTTAATCCTCCCGGAAACCGTCGATCAATAGCTGGTCGGTTTGAGTCCCGCTCACTCTCCTCTCCGTGGTCACGTGCCGTTCAGACAGTCACTAAATATACTCCAATTTGTAGAAGATTGAAGGCGCACACTCAACAGTAAAAATATAAGAAAATATAAATCCCTGTGGCTTCTAAAGCACTACAAATACCTTAATTAAAAGAGATCCAGAGTGCCGGAAGTACATGTACTGTGTAATTGTAAACATGGCGTCCTATCACGTCCTCACGGGAGGAGTTTATTGGAGCCGGGGGCTGGACGGTTGGACAAAGCGGACTAAGCGGCAACGGCGGACGACAGAAGTGGAATCTCTAGCTCAGAACTGTCTTGTGCGGTACCGGCGACTCTGTCCAGCTTCAAAATAGGATTTTTTTACCGATCAAAACAATAAGGATTTATTCTGTGAGACACGCTCTACCACCAAGCTGATTTGCACGAAGACGTAGCCGAGTAGTCGCCCCATCTCCTGGCTTAAGACATCGCTCGCCTTTTAAACATGAATTGGTAAGAGCTTGAAACACGCCCATTTACACCAATCACGAACTACGTACTTGGAGTTAAATATGCATGTGAACGATTTCTTTACAACGTAGGTGCGAATGTGGCCAATTTGTGGTGCCGCCCGACTTCGAGTCTGGGGAGGTCCTTTCCAGCAAAGAATCGGCAACGAACTTTCTGATCAACAGCGGATTGGCTACACTACTGCGAACGAGGAGTTCCCCCTCCTGTGCTTGACCATTACAATGTTAAAAATGTCGTCTGCCTCGTACAACCAAGAACACGGGGAGAAAACGCGGTCGCGTATAACTACGTGACTTCCCGCAACTCTTTTCTCCTCTTTATTTCTCCTTCTCTTAGTAAACATGTCGCTCCATTACTCTGTGCTCGTGTTTCGTTTTTTGGGCAGCTGCGTATTTGGCTTTATTAGAAATACACGTGACTCAGTAGCAAACTAATAATCGGGTAATCTTCTGGCACCATACTGAGTTGCCTGGCAAAAAATAAAATTAAAGTTTTGGGGTGTCAGTGCTCCTGAAGTCTTCATATACAAATAAGTTTCACACCAATAAGATTATTTTTAAATTTTCATCTTTCGTTTCTTATTCCTTTTAACTTCATGTGAATTTCACAAAAGGCGAACTTCCCCAGACTGTAGCATTTGCCCTCAAGATACAATTTGTAGTTCTGCGGATGATATGCAACTTTGCAACTTAGAAGTATTACGAAGAAGTTCATTGGTCTTTGTTTTGGTCTTGTCGTTTCGTGTTGTCCATTTTTTTTAAGGCAGAATCACAAAATGTTTTTGATGGCAAAGGGTCAAGACAAGGGAAGTTCGTTTTTTGTTTAGATTGATTGCAGTGCTTATTGTTAAGACTGTATTGTTTGAGAACTGAAGTTCACAGTTCGGAAATCGGGTCAACGTGCTGAGGTTCAAATGAAGAACTTGACTGATTCAAACTTTATAACAAAAGTGAACTGAAAAATATAACAAAGAATGGTGCTCTGGCGTCGGTTGTCGTAGTTAGGTTTGTGGCTGTATAAGGTTCTGGATGAAATAAACACAGTAGCTAAGTTTGAGTTGTTCCTTTTTACGTGCCCTTTTTTCTACTGTTTCCAATATTTTTTAACAGTTTCACGTTACTTTTAATATGTTCTACATCTACGAGCTCGCCTGCACACATTCTGTATTTTCGTGTAGAGAGTGCTTCGCTAAACACAGACTAAAATTTTTCAAGCGAAAACTAATCATCGTTCTCAAAAAATATAGATGCTGTAACGGTGACCGCCAACGAGCAGTGTTTACTGAAGCTATAGTTGTTTAGTTAGTTTCGAGATATTAAGCCTTTGTTGCATACTTTAAAACCGTCCATGCAAATCATGAAATTTTGTGTTTTCTCAGCCATTGGTATTGAGCTGAGACCGTAATGTTTTTTTCTAGGCTTTCAGGAATGTGTTCATTAATTACACAATGTCCACTAGAGTGGAGAGCATGCACTGGGGGTACAAGATCCCTTTCGTCCCATGACCATAACTTTGGCTTTTTTATTTTTTAAACTCGATGTCTTTTTGTTGTAGACGGAGCTTGGATATTCGTGTCATGATCCTCATCATCACTTTCATCACTGCGGCTGGTATCTTCCGAACTATCATCGTACCTGCCTTGATCATCCCTCTATGGCATGATCGATGTCATCACCTCAGCTTTCTAAAAGATCCTCATCACTTCCTGACGGCAGACCGCCTTTAATTAGGACATTGATTCCTGAGTCAGATAGTGGAATATCCAATAAAGACATCGATGTTTTCTTCCCTCAAAGGCGATTTGGTAGCAAACCGTGTGCCACTAAAAAATATATATATATACTTGTTTTTTCCCTTCGAATATCTAGAATTATGGTGCTTTATTTATTCCAACAAAAGCTGGACCATTCCAGTATATTTACAGCGCCGCTGATTAACAACAATTTGTGCATAGCACATAGCCCCATAATGCGGCTGTTCATGGTGTCCACCAGAGTGGACAAGCCACAAAAAACCACTTATTGAACAATGAAGACTTGTTAAACACTCATATTCATACCGATTACACCTCAAGACTTCATCGAAGGCATGAAAGTGTTTAACAGAGGGGTAATAAGATTTTTCAACAGTTTCCGATGCATTTGCGAGGACGCATGTGCCTTATCTGGAATTTGTGGAAGCTGCCATCTTAGATGCTGAATATGTGAACACCAGTCGAATGGTGGCGCCATCTATGAGTGACAATTGAAAACTCCATGTGTCCACTGAAGTGGACACCATGCGTACGGGTATTATGCGGCCTGGCACTTTATTTAAAAATTAAATGACTTTGTCCACTGTAGTGGCCACTATGCAACAAAGGGTTAACCTTTTACTTTTGTAATGATCAGGTATTATGATTTTGGTAAATTGAACTGGAGCGCAGCGTGCGCCCTCTAAGCAACTGGTGGCCGATGAAAAAAATACTAGATAAAAACGAAGGCATGGTTTTATATTTCGAATTTTCTGGGTATTATCAATCCTATATATTTATTCTGAGAAATTTCCAGCATTACACCGTGTCTCGAGAAAAATATGAAATTTGAAGGCGCCGCGATAGTTAAAGTTTTTGACGAAAAGATGTGGCCATTAGTTGATGCCTACACGGTTCGAGTTTCCATTTTTTTCTGTTCACACTAAGATACAGCCAGTAGAAACGTGAAGCCTTGGCGACAATAAAATGTTTTTGGGAAAGGGTAAGTTACCCACCAGATATTTACCCTAAAAGGGCTTAATTGAAACATGCTATTAGATATTTTAGTTATTCAAATCAAATTATACACCTAATTATCCCAAACAACATGCACCCCCATATATAAAACCGTTGGCAGTGACCACTGTGCCATCTGTTTTTGTTTTCGTGCAACGTCTAATTTCCGCAAAAAAGTTTTACTCTCCGCTTTATAAAACACTGCAAACATGTCCAATTGAAGGATGTCAAAGCTCACCACTGTGCCTGATGTGACAGATCACACAATCGAGTTATAAATGGTTAAGGTGAAATAACCTATTCATAGTTCAACTGTGTCATTCGTCACATCAGCTTATGAAATGCTCCTAACGGGCCGTTAAATTGAAATAAATGAAATGAAGAATGAATAGCTGATCTCATATCAGCGATTTACCTCAGGTTCCAAGACAATTCTTTCAAGTTTCTTCCTACATTTTATGTTAATCAAATAACCTCGTTAGCCCCTTGACCACCATACGAGACCCATATACCGCCCTTAATGCAGCAGATAATAATCAGATATTAATATTTTAAACTCAGTTTGCAGCATTTGATTGCCTCACACTGATCTCAATATGTTCCGGTTGTACATCTTTTACAAGGCATCAGCATGTAAACTAAAAAATAAAAAATAATCTACTGAGTTGTTTAAAGGTTCTAAATGCGTGGGGTGTGCAACCCGAGTTCTAAAGAAACACAGAACTGTTCAGTAGTCATACCAGCTGTCGTGGAGAAAACGCATTCCATGAAGAAGAATGGCCAGGGAAAGCCACCCAAGGACCATGGTCCTCTGGATCATGTTGGTAAGACGGCGAACTTCCGAAACACACTTCAGTGACGGGAATACATTGCAACAACCAAAAGACGAGCCACTACCGATCTCGCCGACGCGTACGATAGGTCTGATGCTCCAAACGCGAAAGGGGATTGCGGTGGTTTTCACAAGAGCATTTCTGATTGCGCTGTAACTGAGCAAAAAGAGCGCGTTTCTGCGGTTGCAACAACGAGCCTGGAGATAATATTGAACAATAGCGCATGGCGAACATTTTCATATTTTTTTTTTATCTTGGCGATCTCGCCCCATCTCAAGGACCCGACAAAGCCTGGAGTGTCACGCTACGCCCCCGAATGAAGAGGGGAGCAAGGAACTCGAAGCAACGCGACGGAGTCAGATAAAATTGAGATATCTGCACTGGTGAAACACAGTCATGTTGAGAACGAGTTGGGAAAGGTTAAACTTAACACAAGCCTGAGAATGCAAGCAAGAAAAGACGACACACACGAAACATATCTAACACAGCTGAAAATATATTACAGTTGAAAAGTGCCTAAATAGGACGTACCACAAAGAGACAACACATCCCAAAGGACAGAACGAAACCATTCACCCCCTTTTCACACAAGTACAACTGCACTTTTACACTCACCCCAGACAAAAACCGTCCTCCATCAAACCCGAACTGGAACCATACTTGGTGTATAACCGCAGCACCATTTCTCCTCCCCTCTCATTCATTAGGTCCGTGCTGATTTAGTTCGAGACTAGGGAGGAGGTTTTCCTGTGTTTAGAGTGAATAACATAGGTGTAGTAGTACTGGTGGGGAAGAAGGGCGATTGCTTTTCTTTTTTTTTCTTTTTTGCACGTTTTATTTACTAAAACGTTTTAAATTAAATATTTTTTTTATTTGCGCTAGGCTTTTTGGTGCAATCTCGGGGTTGTGTTGTCTCGTAAAGTATGACTTTTCCCCAGAAATCAGGGGCTTTGAAATATGCACTCCTTTTGTCGGGATAACTACAAGTTTGGTCTAAACAGCCTAACAAGACAATATTGGAGTTTGGCTGCATTTCTCTAGACACCAATTCAATGCGACCATGACTACCTAGCTATGTTGAATGCTCAATAAGTGAATATATTGGCACACACTTATGCTTGTCCTTTTTTCTGGGTATATATCACATCCATGTGCAATAAAAGAACAAATACCGCAAGTCAAAAAATCTAATTTGGGGGTTTTACGTGCCAAACCAACGACGGGCATCTGGCACGCCCCAGCAGAGGACTGAGGATTAATTTGGACAACTTGGGGATCTTTTGACGTGCAACCGAAAGCTCGGTTACGCGGCGCCTCCTCCGCAAAAGCCACCGTCAGATTGCGGCCACCTCGGCCGGGATAACAAACACCACATTAAACCCATTTAGTCTAGAATTCGAGACCTTATCAGTGTAAATTAACATAGAATGCTGCAAGTGATTTGACATATTTTCAAAAATCTAGAAAAAAGAAGTATAAAAATTTATTAGTTTTCTTTCCAGTCCTGCAAGTAGAGTAGAACGAAGGTTCTCGAAGAACTGCAATAATACTTAAAAAACAAGCGGGCTGGTGATGATTCATGGTAATGAAACCCGAGACTCAGGAACACAGAAGGGGACGAACACAACACAACGTCTCGAAGACATCTCTATTCTTCAACCAGATGTTTGTAATCTTCACAACAAAATGTTTGTAATCTGCAACTGCCACCGGTTATCTACGGAAAAACATCTTAAATCTCAAGGGTTATGTCAATAGGCACAAGTGCACTTTTTAAAGCAATGGCGCTATTTTTCTAGAAATATTCCTGATAACTTTTATTTATGTTTTCCTGTGTGTCTAGTTGCACAGGATTTGCCAATAATAACGAAGTAGATAGACAGGTGTAAGACTGGAAGCGGAATGATACATACTTTCTATCATAAAAACAATTTGGAGGTGACACCTTTTTTATACCTCACCTCACAAGCATTAAAGAAAAATCTTTTTTACTCATACTGAGCTTAATATATGTATCAGTGCATCTCTTTTTAATCATTTTAACGCCTAATTTATATATAAATGTGTTGTGGTAACTGTAATCTGGCAAAAGAGGTGAGCATAAAACTTCGTAAAGGATAGGTGGAGCATATGCCACAGAGGTGAAACTAATGCAAGTTTAATTAGAAAACACTTAGATTATAACCAATGTAAATTGCCAGTGCTCTTGAAAATCACCTTGAAAATATGTTGAATGATACTATAAGTTTATTCTCAAGCAAACAAGCAAGGTGCAAAAGAAGACCACCAAACAAATTGCAAAACATGATCAGCATTGTTGTTAAAGAAATTTAGTTGTATTAAAATATGCAAGATCACCAAAAGATAATCACAATGGTCAGAACATTTCGATGTACCCCACTGCATAGCTCTTCTAACTGCCACAACTTCATTTATTTTATTAAGTGTTGTTTGAGATTTTAGATAAGCCTGGGGCCATTTTTATCTCGTCCTCTTCAATACTCCAGTTGTGCTGTGTGCATAAAGGTAATCATTTAAAAGTCAAAAGCCCTCAATCTTGGCGCACTTCAATCATATTTAGTCAACATGATATTGCCAGATGACTACAAAACAAAACTGTTTCATTGGTTGTTTCAAATGTACATGCAAGGAGAGGTTAATCTGCGATTGGGATTGGGCGACACTGATCCAACATTGTAGAGAAGCAATTAATTATTTCCAAAATAGGTGCGGCCGCCTGTCCAGAGTGTTATGGAGGCTTTGGTCATCTTTCCTTTCCTTTGCACCGGATGGAAGGTTATAAAAAACGATTCTTTGCCAAAATGTCCAGACAAAAGGGCATCATAAAGCAATTCATCATTAATAATTAAGAATGGACACAAAAGAATTGTTGTGGAGCTCAATCTAGCTCACTGCAGCTCAGCAAAGTCAATAGGAGTCAGCTTTAAAAAGTTTGAAACCAGCAATGTCTGAAAATGGCCATTGCCATATAACACTTGTAACTTAGAATTCGGCCTACATTTGAAATGGATGCATACCATACGCGGCGATTCGAATACCTCTGACACGTGCTTTACTAGTTTTGAAATGTTCTCGTATCTTTAAAGTGCCCATTGCAGCATATCTGCACCACAAACACCCAACTTACCTGGACATTACTGCAATGAATTTCGCAACATCCCATCGCAACGTAGCATTGTTATTCCCCATCAGATTAGACTCCTCAAATATGCTTTTGTCTTCTCAGCAATTGGACCAGAGAGAAACACTTGATAAACGTCCGATGGGTCGATAACGCAAGATCTGCAATCTGCTATGCACCGTGTTTGCACATTCTTTTTGTTCAAGTTTGAAGGAGGATGGATGTTGCCTTATCGCGTCAACCTGCAAAAGTTGTCCACAATCTTACATTTGGTGACGGAGGCTCTGGCGCCTGAACTGTATACACTTCGTCCTTTTGTGCTCGTGGTGTTGACCTTGAGGTTGTGACTATATAAGGAGGTGGACTAAATAAACGAGTTAGCTGAGTTTAAGACGTCGTCCTGCCTTTTTTCTGTCTCTTCTACGTTTTCATGTTTTTTCTTTACCCCAATCTCAGGACAATTTGAACATGGCGGATAAACTCTCTATCATCTCTATCGGTTGTCTTTTCTCATTTGCATTGTCTCATAAAGGTGCTGAGCGTTCCTTAAAGCGATAGCTTTAGGGAAGCTCGTATCAAAGAAAAGCAGACGTCGATGTCGATGGTGAACAGGAAATTCTTGATTGGTCGATAAGGTCATGACGCTAAAGCCACATGTCCTCGTGCGTGTCTCAGATGATTTATCCTTATAAGGAATTCCTTTGCCTAAAAAAATGGAAAAATTTTAGGTGGGCGCGATTCGAACCAACGACTCTTCGGTTAACATCTATACACACTACCAACTAGGCCTGACAGACACACTAGCATGGCATGGGAACGAGCTGGGGTTTGTATTTAGCAACCGCGTCCCATTCTAGCTGGCGAAGCTTAACTGCCCTCCTGTTATATTTTTTATATAGTTGTTTTTTCTGGTTTCTCTACTGTTTTTTTCTTTCTTCTTTTGTTTGTCACTATGATGGGGACGAGAATTCGTTAAGCAGCATGCAGTTACCTGTCTTAGTTTTCTGTCCGCACTCATAAAATCGAAATTGTTTATTATTAATACAATGTTCAAGTTCTATGGCCCTTTCAGCAGAACAGGCCTAAACAAAGGTCCTTACCAAAAGAACTTTAAGGTATTTCAATGAATACATGAATATGTGGCTGACACCAACTACCTCATTCTGGTGATGCTATTCCGGAGTCAAATTTTTAGTCGTTGTTTTAGACTTTGTTTCCAGTTAAGTCCTACCACACCCGATGCTATAATTTGACGGAGCCGATCAAGTAGTGCCGGAAGTGAAGTGCAGCTTCACGGCCCACGTCCTCTCTGTGCATTTGGCAAAACTGAAGAGGCCAATCATACACAAAAAATACAGGCTCGATCATGCCGACAAAGACTGGTCAGCACAGAATGTGCGATAGGCCTTCCCCGAGAGAAGAGAGGGACATAGTGCACGCCCACTCCCCGCACGCCACGCCAAAGACTTCCCTTTTGAGAAACGAAAGTGGACAGTGTTGTAGGAGATACATGGAAGATTACACTTCATACTTGGCTTCTCAGTACGGGAGGAGTGCCGGAACGAAGAGTTTACACAGCCGTGTGGGACCGTAATTTGAAGCGTCGTTCCCATTTCTGCTCCTTCAGACGACGTTTACCCATTTCCACTTTTTTTTTGCATGACGTTTTCACGTCGTCATCTGATGTACACGTAGGAATTTTCCAATTTTGTTTAGAGAGCACTTTAAGGAACACTTACACTTCCTTAAAACTGTTTTTGTTTTTTGTTCATTGGCCAGGCGACTTAATATGGTGCCCGGAGACTACGGGCTCAATACTTTGCTACAGTCACATATATTTTTTAATAAAGCCAGAAACCTCATCTGCACAAAACCAAAACCGAAACACGACCTAGGAAGCTTATAAACGGAAGTCACGTGCCTACACCTGACCGCTTTTTTCCCCGCTCCTCCAGCCCATATTGCAGACGACTCCAGCGACGAAGTTGCGTGTACCATGTGTCGTGCGGTTGCTTCGAATTTATATCTGTTCCGCTTGATGTTCTGCGCTTCAACGTCGATCGGCCGGTACAACAAACGACGGTTCCGAAATAGCGGCCACACGTCCGTCCCAATGTTGGTCCGTCACGCGCCGCCATCGCGTGCTTCAGCCCGCGGCACGTCACCATTTTCAGAATGACATGTACATGTGCTTCCTGCGATCTGTGTAACTTTTTTTCAATCAACGTATTTGCAGTTTTAAAGGGCCAGAAAATGAAATTCATATTATTTCTATTTTTAATAGTGGATGGGTACCTTATATGCTGTGGCTGCAGGGGTCCTTCGTACTGCCGCCCGCGGTGACCGTGCTGAAGGCGTCTGCAGATGCCGATGGCTTTACGCTCATCCAACGGAAAAAAGAGTCAAGCCATCCTCAGGTTCCTGCTCAAGCAGCAAGCTGTCGTCAGCCCCTAGAGCACGAAGGCACAAGGCGCTTTTTGTATCGCGTCTCAATCCTGACACTACGTGTAGTGATGTTGGGGAGGTGCTTACGGCAGTTTTAGAAGGAAAATCTTTTTACATGTACCCAGTTAAAAACTAGACACGAAAGCTACTCGTCATTTCGCATTGCTGTGAACGAGGATGACTTCGACAGAGTGAAAAATGCAGACGTTTGGCCAATGGGCTCCCTTTTTAGGCCATTTGTTTATGTTGCGGGGCGCAATGATGTTCGTGACACAGCAACGCCCAACTAGCTTCACAAATGAATTGTTCAGTGTTTTATCAAAACGTCCGTGGCCTGCGTTCGAAGGTTCCGATTTTTTCAATAACGTTGTTCTAAGTGATCACGATATAATTTTTTTAAGTGAAATTTGGTTAAATAGCTCATTTGTATCCCTGGACTATTTCCTCCCTAATACCACAGTGTTTCGTCGGGATCGAGATTACGAAAAACTTTCCGTTAAATTCGGTGGTGAGAGTACTAATAGCCGTTAAGAAACATTTACGGGCTATTCGCCGGTTTGATCTCTAATTCGAGCGCGAGTCCGTTTGGATTGAAATACCTCTTCGTGATAACAATAGCTTACTTATAGGCACTTTTTTATTTTCCTCCTAAAGTCGACGGATCTAAGTTTTCTGACTAATTAGATATGCTAGGGAATAAATTCGATGTGGATCAACATCGTATACTCATACTTGGTGATTTCAATACTCCTGAAATTAACTGGAATTTGGCACATTTAAAGCGAATGCCCTTTCTTTTCATTTCTTAACCTTCTCGGATTTACCCAAATGAACGGTCTTCACTAACTCAGCAGGACATGTGCTCGATCTGGCTTTGGCCAACCTTCCTATCGACAACCTGATGTCTGTTTCCAATCCGCTTGTTTTACCGGATGTTTGGCACGTTCCTTTTTCTGTTTTCCTTTATAATTTATGTGGGTAAAGCAAAGCACAAAAACCGTGAGCCGCTTGCTTTCTCAAGAGGCGATTTCTTAGGCCTTTATCAAACTTTAGATAATGCAGATTGGGCTTCCATATATAGTATCACCGATGTAAATCGTGCGGTTGAAGTGTTCACAAACTATATCGTAGATGCACTTGAAAGGTTCGTTCCCAAAAAGCGTCCTTGTACAAGTCGTTATCCGCACTGGTACTCCAAGGAGCTTCGATCAGTTCTAAGAAAAAAATTGCCTTATCATAAAAAATAAAGTTTGCAAATTCCGCGTTTTGGTACCTAAACTTTTCTGAGTCGCCTGCGCTAGCTAAGACATTGCTGAAGCGCGATAAAATATTACACCGTGAGATCAGTAGAGGCAGCTTAAATCGTGACGCCAATGCTTTTCTGGCGATATAGTAAAGGATCGTACAACCACAACTTCGTCATCACAAACATAGCTAACTCGTTAGGTAATATGCTGTCTGAGCCCGATGATGTGTCAAATGCATTCGCGAGTTATTTTTTCTCCGGTTTATTCTTGCGGCCGAACTGGACTGCCGTGTGCATGGCGTCAGTGATAATGTCAGTGATCACCTGTCAATTCCATCTTTTGAAATTACTGATATTGAACTTGCTGTCAGGAAACTGAAGCCGAAGTTATCAGTTGCATTTGACGGCATTCCAAGCTTCAGTGTTAAAGGATGCTCCTCTATTTTTGCGCCCAGTCTTAACGCATATTTTTAACTTGTCGTTGCAGAGCCTTACATTTCTTTCCCTGTGGAAGTACTCTATTACTGTGCCAGCACATAAGAATGGCAGAACGGATGACGTAAAAAATTACAGACCTGTGTCGTTGCTAGCTCCCTTTGCTAAGGTCTATGAAATTGTTTTATTTGAGGTCATTTCAAACTTTTTTAAGCATAAGATAAGCCCTTCAGAATCACTGGCTTCATGCGTGGAAGATCTGTTAAGACAAACCTGGTGTTTTTTTTTTAATTCGTTTCGCCTACTGTGTGTCAACGTGGACAGGCAGGCGTTGTGTATTTTGATCTCTCGAAGGTTTTTGACCTAGTAGACCATTCGCTCCTTGCACACAAACTAGAATCCTATGGCGTGAGTACTCTCCTTTTGTTCCCTTTCTCTAGATTATTTGTCTAATAGACACAATTTTGTTCGTGTTCTTGGACATCACTCCCTGCCTTATGTTTCATCTTTCGGATGTGCCGAATGGCTCCATTCCTGGGCCGATTTTTTCAATGCTTTTATTAATGATTTGAGCTCAATTGTTCTGCAATTCGGTCGTCTTGCAATATGCAGATGATGTCAAGTTGTTTAGGCAGATTATATTTTTGGAAGACGGTGAAAGCTTATCGAGGATGTTAGGCGTGAGGGCAATTCAGTGTCGTCAGAACATGCTAACGCTCAATCCTTCTGAAACCGTTATTATGTGCTTGTGTAGAAAGGTAGAAAAATTAAATATTGTTATCAGATTGGCAATGATCCTCTGCGAAGAGTCGAGTGCACGCGTGATCTTGGTGTATACATAGACTCTTCGTTATACTTTACTTATAAATGGCTCCTTGCGTAAGCTGGGAGCAATTTCTAGAATCACGCGTGAGTTCTCGACATCAACCTGTATTCTTACGGTTATATTTCTCGCTTATCCAGACCAGTTGTGAGTTTTCCTCGTAGTCTTGAATAGTATTATTCTACGAGCCAAGAGATGATTGAAAATGTTCAAAGCGTTTTTTTTTTCGAATTGTTTACGATCGTTACATTGGTCGTACTGTTTATTACTCTTATGCGAGACTCTAGAACGATGCAAATGCCATTCCTTGAGCTCCAGACGGCGTGAGCGCGATCTTGTTTTTCTGCGTACAAATGTATTAATGGATTAATTGATTGCCCAGATGTCACATCTGCTCTTAATATTCACGCTACGAGTCGAGTTCTCCGGGTTTCCCCAACTTTCCATGTTAATCACATCATCCAAACCAGTCCTATGCCCGTATTCAACACTTCTACAATA
>JAZHYW010049304.1:0-54931 GCA_037355805.1 Ixodes ricinus | reverse complement strand
TTGTGTTTTGCGTTCAAGAGAGGCATCTTAAGCGCGTGCCGCGTTTTAAGCCCTAAATCCCGGATTTTCCATCAGTGCCCGACTTAAGCTCCGGAGAAACTTTAGAAGGAACCAGGTCCTCGCTTCACAAGGCGGACCGCAGAATACAAAATGCTGCCATTTTAACCTGGCGTACTCCAAGTTTCACCTTTTCGTGGTACCATATGTTAATGCATCCTTTAAGACTTAAAAATTACCCTAGTTCAAACTTTCATAAGAATTATACTTCACTTTCCGAATAATGCGCAGGTTTTAAGGTGGGAAAAGAAACGCGCGTTTGGTTACCCGTGAATTACCGACATATTTTAACGTCAACCGAAGTGTGACCACGCCCAGTTTACTGTTCACTGGCACACCCGACCACTGGAAATTCACCAGCTACCCCACAAAGACAAAGAAAAGGGGGGATAATGTAGAAAAGCAGCGAACTTACAGACGAGCAAGCCCAGACAGCTGCCCGTTCACACTCCGCGTGAATATTTGATGTCCGAGTTCCGAGTCCCCCACGGGACTTGGCAAGTCGGCTTCGCGCGGCTTAACGCGGAACTATGCCCGCGCTACAGAGCCTGGATTCAACAAAGGGCGCAGCTCAAACCACAAGGAGCTTTTGCAATTTAAAATGGCGGGCGCCTTCGGGGCAGACGTCGCAAGTTCGCCTGCGTCGCCAGTCCACACGAAGGAGAACTCCGCGGACGGATGTCGTGACGTCAACAACCCGGGAAACTCCATCCTCGGCTCCGCCGCCCACCTGCGGAGCTTTCGAGTACGAAGCCTCCGCGCCTCCGCCACGGAGGAGAACGGCGCCGCGAGACGTCAAAAAGGGGTGACGTATGTCCCACGTGATGCGCGCTCTGCGGAGGAAAGTGGCGGATTTCTCCTTCGCGGGGATACCCCAGTACGTTGTCGCGAAGCGTGGATGAAAGCTGGCGGGCAGTCATGGGCACGTTACTGCTAAATTGTAAGCGTTACAGTTACAGTTACTCAGGGGGAAAAAAGTAACCCTGCTATAGTTACAGTAGACAATTGAAAGAGTACCTTGTTACTGTTACTTCGCTAAAGTGACGCCGTTACTTCGTCGTTACTTTACAAAAACAAATATTAGTAAACATTCAAAAGGAACTCACCTTAATAGGCCTTTCAATTAGCACAGATTTTTCACGAGCCATAGTGTGGTTCACGGTAGTGAATCTGACTTTTTGAGAAACTAAGCTTTTCCCAATAATCAATATTTAACATGTTTGGCTCTTCCTATTTTAATTTTTACCATGAATAGCTCCCTGAACAGTATCACAATTTAAAACACTATTGGGGTAAATCCACTAAATGGTAAAGCACTTATTATAGTTTCTTTTGTAACAAAATTACAGGCGACTTTCGTTTTTCAAAATTTTAAGCAAGCAGATACCGGCTGATGAATCACGAAGAACTTTAAAATAAGCGCGACCATTAGAAGATATACACGAATTCGACAGCACGCGTCTAGATCTCGGGTATATCCAATCGTGGTGCGAGTTTGCAATCGGTCAATACTAATTTCGGATTTCATTGGTGAGACAAAATGGGACGGAAGCAATAAAAATGATGCAAATATTATTCAATAATAATATAAGTCATACCTTGTAATCAGCTTTGTTGTTGTTTTCTTATGCCACTGCAATCCACTCGTCGGTCGAATCGTTTTCTACTGCGTGCGCACAATCTTGAATGAAACACAAAGCTTCTCTTGAAAATTTGGGGAGCAATGTCGCGGCAACATTCCTTTGTCAAACCCGCTGAACAAGGCATCGGTGCAAAAGAAGCACTAATCGAGGTACAAACAACCACTGCATGTAGAATTTCAAACGGATGAAAAAGCGGTTGAAGCGCAGGCGAGCTGGTGTGAGTTATACATGATGATTGAAACCTGAGACTGTGGTTTGAGACGTTGTCTGTCCCTTTTTCTTTCTCCCTCACGAGTTTTGTTTTTCCAACTACACGCTCAGGTTTCAGTCGTCACGTATATCCAAACTGCTGTTGCGATCTTTTCTCCGCCACTTCCTAACCAGATCGGACACGTTTGCGGTCCTTGATCTCGCCACCCCAACTATAAGAGACCACCCGGTGAGCCCACGACGTGAATATTTATAAATCAACCGATGCGAAGTGCCCCTAGTCCCGGCTAAGAGCGGTCTTTCAATTGAAAACACACACACACAACAAGCGGAACGACACAGACGTTTCGACCGAATACTCTTTCTCAGCTGACGGGATCCGAAGGGCAGATCAATGGGAGACGGGAGGCAAAACCAATAATTGGGTTGCAAAAAAAAAAAAAAAAAAAAAAGGGAAGGGAGAGCAAAGGGGCCTAAAGTCGAGACCCCACAAGATTTCTGAAAACCGGAGACGACGGCCGAAAAAGGGAACAACACACAAAACGTTTAGACGTTTTGTGTGTTGTCCCCTTTTTCGTCCGTCGCCTCCGGTTTTCTGAAATGTGCTACATCAACCATCTCGCCTGCCTAGTTACTTTATCTTCACCCCACAAGAGTGCATCTGGGAGGAAGGAAACCTTTGCTTGGCGGCAAAAAGACAAGGTTCGGAAAATCAGTTGTGCCGTAAGCCTGCGCCCCGCGGGCGCTTGAGGCGAGAATTACCAAAAACTGTCCTCCGCGGAAAGCACTCGCTGCCTCCGCCAAACGGAGAAACGCTTTAGGGATGCCGCGCTTTGTTACAACTGCGTGCGCTGTGGGCGATGTTCCATACACAGCTCGTACGGACACAAAACATCCCCATCCTCCCATTTGGCGGGACCAGCTTGGCCGCCAGGTCACCAAAACTTTAGTTCATTTTTATTTATATTCTTTTCCTTCGTGCTCCAGACGGTTTCTGCGGCAGGTTTTGCTGTTCCTTCTGGTGTCAGAACTTGGGACTCTCTCACGAGTCCCAAGTTCTGGTCGCGTTTGTGATGGTCGCATTTGCAATAGTTTGTCAGATCAATCTGATAAGTAACTGTAACCACGTTACTCTTTATAGGTACTTTCGAAAAATAGTAACCCTCGTACAGTTACAAGCTATTTTCAGAACCAGTAACGAGTTGCAGTTACAAGTTACTGAAAAAAGTAACTAGGTACCACAAACCCGTTACTAGTAACTAGTTACTGCCCAAGACTGCTGGCGGGTAGGCTGAGACGCTGGCATGGCTGTCCACGCGCTTCTGACACCTCCTTGCAGCTCGTAATCCAAATGCGGTCCTTAAACCACGTGACTCTGATCAAACAGTTGTGAACACTCTGAAATCCGGGCACACTGAAGCCCGCGCAAGCGGCAGCGGGCGATCTCCTGCAGTCTTCGTGACCCCGTTTCGGTACACGAAACGTTTTCGCGACGATGTGTACAACGGCTCGTTTGCGCACCGAATCTCGTTCTAAGGGGCACTGTGTATAGCGTGTGGTGTACGCGCGCGGGGGCGCTTGTATGGGGCGAAGCACATACACAAACAACGCTCTGCTTTCTGCGTAAACAGGCACACATTCCCGGGGCAGTTGGAAAAGAAGCAAAGGGATAGCCCGGGGCGGCGGTGGCTGGGCCGGAGCGCTGCGGAGCGGGCAGAAAGAAAGAAGAAGAAAAAAAAGCCGAAAGCGGGAACGTAAATGGTACATCAAAACCGAGTATCCGGGACAGCCATTCTCGAACGCAAGAAAAAAAAAAGATAAAAAAGAGTTGAACCGACGTCGTCTGAAAATAGCCCCCGACTTCCGCGCCGCGGCTGGGTGTGTGGACGAAGTAAGCAAGCAGTCGCGCACTCCTCGTGAGGGCCACTGTGTATACGCGGACAAAAAAATAAATAAAAAGGGGAGGGAGCAAAAGGAATCCACTGCCGCTGCAGCACTAAAGGATGAAGAACGACAGACGCGGTTTCACTTGAACGGCTGTTCGCCTCCAGTTTTCTTTTTTATTTCTTTTTCGTCAAACGTTGAATTTTGTTTTGGTGTACCTGAGGGAGACCGCGGAGCGGACATGTCAAAAGTTGGGACTACTCAAAAGTTAAAAAGGGCAGCAAACGCGCATACAGCTCACTTATGGGGATGGTTTTGTTTGTTAACTTGTTCTCGTGCACCATTGTACAACGTATTCAGTAGGAGCTTTCTCTAGGTGCTACGTCTCTCGAGGGAGGTGGCGGGAGGACTGTTGTTTACCGCGTCTTGTTCGTTGGGTTGCGCTAGAAAAAAAAATGAAAGACGCTTACAACTTCCTGTAATGCCGAATTGGAGCGCAGCTCTTGAGGAGGAGGGGAGGGTACGGAGGGGAAGAGTATGCCCCTCCGTACCCTCCGTATCCTCCCGCTAAATTTTCGCTACATTTCCCGCCAAATTCAGCGGGAAAAAAATTAGGGAGTTTTCGTAATATCATTTTCGCCGTCCCGCAACGCTTTCCGCAACCCGCTACGATAACCGGAACTCTATTCATCACCGCGCAGGCGCAGTAGCGGCCTCTTCGTTGCGGAGGACTTAGCGGAGGGGGAATCGTGGTCTAGGAAAACTCCGTAATAGGGAGTTTTGTTGACCGCGTTTCCCCTCCGCTAAGCCATCCGCAACGAAAAAGTTGCTACTGCGCCTGCGCGCCGATGGCCTTGACTGTAGAGTTCCGGGTATCGTAGCGGGTTGCGGAGGGCGTTGCGGAATGGCGAAAACGGTCTACGAAAACTCCCTGATACCTGGTAAATTTAGCGGGGAACTTTTTTCGCTAAATTTAGCGGGGAATTTGTTCCTATAATCTAGAGGGAACTTCTCCCACTAAATTTAGAGGGAACTTTCCCCCTAAATTTAGCGGGGAATTTGTTCAGCTAAATTTAGCGGGGTGATTATTCCGCTATATTTGGCGGGAAAATTGTTCCGCCAAATTTAGCGGGAATTTTTTTCGCTAAATCTAGGGAGAATTTTTCGCCAAATTTAGCGGGAAAATGTTTCCGCTAAGTTTAGCGAAAAATTTAGCGGGAAATTTTTCAGCTAAATTTAGTGGGAGAATTCTTGCGCTAAGTTTTTCAGGGAAATTCTTTCACTAAATTTAGCAGAGAAATTTTTCCGCTAAATTTAGCGTAAAAAATTATCTCATCCGCCTTCTCCTCTTCTTTCTCCTGACATCACATGTGACGTCATTATGAGAAGCGTCCCATAATGCAACGCGCGGTTACGCCGACGGCGACGCCGCTCAAGCCGGAAACGGGCGCCCTAAGAGATGCGCTCTTAAAAAGTTTCTAATCTGTCTTAGTTTGATTCATGCGGGCATTGTTTTAATCGTGGTATTTTCTTGTTTTGCGAGAAGCCGACCTCCCTATGCCGTAGCGTAGTAGATAAACGGCACATATAGGGATATAGCGCGCGTCAGAGTTGATATTGTTGAAATTAATTATTTATGAATTCTCCGAAGATCTATTATCAGCTCTTGGAATGATTAAGGTAAAGAACAGTGCAACGTTTACGTGTGATAATTCTGGCGTTTAATTTGTGCGCGTTGAAAATTTGTACATGTGAATTCGTATGTGTAACGCAGTGGGAAAAATAAACGCTTTTATCTAGGAATGTCTAGATAGTACCCTTGCAATTAGACAACTATTTTAGTGCGCAGCTCTTAGGCGCCCGTTCCGGCTTGAGCGGCGTCGGCGTAATCGCGCGGTGCATTATGGGAAATGTCCCATAATGCACCTGCACCACGTGGGACCCTCGTGACGTCACATGCGATGTCACAAGGGTCCCACACGGTGCATTATGGGACATTTCCCACGATGCAACGCGCGAAGCGGAGGAGGCCGAGGGGGAGGGGAGAAGGGAGGAGGAGAGGACGGAGAAGGGAAAGGGAACAGGGATGAGAAGAGAAGGAGGGATGAGGAGGATGAGAGGAGGGGGAGCGTGAAGGATGGAGGAGGTGGAGGAAGAGGAGGAGGTAGGAGGAGGACGAGGAGGAGGAGGAAAGACGAGGGAGGAGGAAGAGGAGGCTAGGGAGGAGGCAGGAGGGGTATACCTCCCCTCAGCATCCTTCCCTCTTCCTCCTTAAGAGCTGCACTCTAATTCGGCGTTACAGGGCGCTGTAAGCGTCTTTCATTTTTTTTTCAACCAAAAGTAACGTTTTACGTTACTCATAGTATATCTATATGCTTGATATACAGGCCGTCTCAAATTTCTTGAGTGTAAAAGTAAAAACAAATACCGGGCTGAGAGTAAAACCTGTGCCGTCTTCAATAAATATATATTAGGATCGGCGGAAATTAGATGAGGGTATAATTGTCATTGGAAGTTGGCTAATTAACCAGTGTATGTTAATTAACTTTGAAAAGATTGGTTTTAGAAGTCATGTTGAAATTCTGTATTCACAACAATTACGATTAGTGGTCGGAACAGTTAAAACATTTTGCAAAAAGCCTTATTTTTTTCAAATCAAGTCGATTATTATTATTTTCTTTGTCTTGCTTGGTTAAAAGAAAAACGCTCAAAAAGAGCGTTAGAAGCCCGGCCTACAATGCCGCTTGGGAGAGTGACGTAGTCTTTTCAACCATGTTGTCACCAGTGAAGTTTTGGTACTGGGTACACGAGCGAACGCAAGCACTGTGCGTTTGCGTTAGCGTTGCGTGTTCCACACTGCACGTTCGCGGAGTCAAAGCTGCGGTCTTGGATGGGCGCATGACGGTGACGCGCATCCGTTTCCGTAGCGTGGAGCACGTAACGCTGACAGAAACGCACAGCAGTTTTGCTGTGCGTTTCTGTTTCAGTTTGCTACTATACGCAATACTCTCTACTAAATCTCGCTACACTTTCGGCAGTGCGTCCTTGGTGGGAGCGCCGCCGTCTTAAGTCACGACATGATTGAAACTATACTACGTCACTCTTCTAACCGTCATCGAGGGCAGGACTTGTGGCGCCCTTTTTTGCGCGGGATTTTTGAATCTGGCAAATAAAGGCAAAAATGGATCGATTAATATCTTTAAAAAAAACATCATCTTTCCGCATTTTGATTGTACATTCGTATGACTTGTAATAGCAATTTCCGCTAAAACCATAATTAATTAACTAATTAGTTTCGCAGTTCCAGACGCAGGCGATGCTACAAGCGCGAGTTCGCTTAGCTTGCCACACGCCTCGGCAATGCGCCTGTAGCCACGTCGGACAAGTTGAAACCGCATTACATACTATTGACCCATTATCTAATTTCTGCCTAGCCTCATAAATGCAGGGTGAGGGCGGCACTCGTCGAATTATCGCCCCTTTCAAATAAAATATCGGTTCGAATTTAAAAACAAAACAAAAAACGTCTTGTATATTAAACGAGGCTAGGCTTTGAGAGCCCATCGCTTGCACATGTGCTACGGCTTGTCCCACAATACACGAAACAATGATTAAAGCATTGTGCGAAACGGGTTAAAAGGGGAGCATTTTCTTTTAGGACCAGCTATTGGTACCGCGATAAAGCCTCGCGTGAGTTGTTTCGCATCTCTTCTCTTTTTTTCGGAAGGTTGGTTAAGAGCAGGTAATGTCGGCACGCAGACCCAAACGAAGGCGTAAAAAGACGCGACATGGACATCTTCCGAAGAGAAATGGTTGCGCACAACGTTGACACCATTATGTCGTGAAAGTAACTCGGTATCATTCAAGCGTGGTTGCATTTGGACATAACTTGAAAGAATTGACGTTGTTACACCTCAACTGCACTCAAACTGCGTAATAGTTAGCGCGCTGGACTGTTCCTTGATGATCATGGAAGCAGCACCGAATGACTTAATGACATCTCACCTCCGTAATGACAGATAGATATGCCGTGTGAATCTTTTGCGTTCGTCCTACTGACTGGATTCTTGACCAGTCGAATTTTTAAGATATTTCGACCATTAAGACTGAGAAATGTGGAGGGATAAATGACATTTTTTCGGGATGCACGTACAATGCTGAGGTCTCGATAAAGTGTTCGTCCGTTCATCCGGACTCTGATGCATTGACGACGTGAAAAGACCGTTGCGTGACCTCGTAGGCGTATATAGTTGAAAGCGCCGACCCGTACAAATTCTGATTATATAACCTTTATTTATTTCACCGGTGGAAGATGGGATCATTAAAATTAAAGTATCCTTTAAAGAAACCTCCAGAAGGCTTTCTGTTCAGCGAGGAAGCACTCAGAAGCCCTTCAATTATTCGGGCGCTGTGACTCAATTCCATCGGAAACAATACAATGCGTCTGGCCTGTACATCGCGTCCTGCGTTAATAAATTCGCACGTTGTGAAAGCGACCGCGTTTCGCTGCTTCGGACTAATCGTACTATATGGATCCCACAGGACCTTACATAACGCCATAACGATACGAACGCCCGCCCAAGTTAAGCGCATTTCAGCACTCCGCCGAATCGTCCTCACTGAGCAAGTTATTGGAAAAACTGTGCATCGGAGGCTCTTTACACCCCGTTTCTCCCCAGGATGGAGCGCAGCGGACGGTACGAGCCATCCCAGCCTATCCAATGCTGTGAACGGGTCACGTGTATTACGTGTCCCGCGTGTTGTATAAAGTTACTCCCAAAGATCGCGTGACAAACTGGACTGGATCGTGTAACATCTTTGGACTGGCTCCGATGGCTCGCGACGTCCTATATTACTCCACCCCAAGTTGAAACAAACCGTAGCGGTTGAAGTTCGATGGCGAGCGTGTTAGCGCACAATTATTGGAATAAGTTTGCCGGTTTGCACGGGCCGTACTCGACGGCCGCGGAGTTTCGAGTTTAATGAGGCGCGGTGATCGATTCCATTTCCGACTTAGGTGGGAGCTTATAGGCAGGACGGTATAATGTTCACCCGAGATTCAAAGAATATCTTTTGACGCATCGCGATTGCGCCAGAGGACGTCAGGTCCAAGTGCTCGTCGATGATGGGTGCGCAGCGCAACGACACCTGGCGTTGATCAGTCTGCAACTCGGGTCGTTTTCTGTCGCCGAGAACACGAAGTCTGCTGGTAGTGACGTCCGAGTCCTGATTGATATGGTGATTTGAAAATTGATTCGATGTTCTTTTTTAAAAATACTATAGCCGCCCCCCCCCCCCCAAAAAAAAATGCAAAGAAAAGAAAACATTTAAAGAGTGTTTTTCGTGCCAGGCATGAAGAGTCGCAGACCATTCTGTATACCATGCTCTAATCTTTCTCCGAAAAAAGGCGAGTTTAAGAGTGGCAAGTTAGAAAAGGACCATAGAAACTATACTTTCAAAAACAGAAACATATTAGGGTCAGCTTAAAACGCAGCGCATCTCATTAACAGGCTAATCCCTGGCTAATATTAACTGGCTAAATAAAAAACAAAAAAGTTACCCCATTAATGTTTGTCAAGAATTGCTTAACAATGTTTCTTTGATGTTCTTCGAAAAATTCTGAAATTTCCAATGGAAAGTGTATTGTCCGAAGAAGGTGACTACAGGCTGAAAATGCAACAAGAACTGTTTGCGGCAAAACTTTCTTCTATAAGCGCATCATCAAAATAATTTTCCTCATGTTCTCTGTCGCGTCATATTTCAGGCAGTTTTATATATATATATATATATATATATATATATATATATATATATATATATATATATATATATATATATATATATATATATATATATATATATATATATATCACCCGCACAATGCGGAGCTAAGGCTCACACCTGCTGCAGTTTCGACGCACCCGTTAAACGGTTGTGAGAAAAAAAAAAAAAAACAACTCTCTAAGGAGATTTTGACGGGTATTCTTAGCCCATCTGTAACCGCCTTTCCATTTAAGCGCGCGACGCGGCTTGCGAAAACAACCCGAATCCACCAATTAACAATGTTCTAGAGCTGGGTCCTCGACTAAGGGGAAAGGGGGGGGGGAAGGGGCGCACGTACAGTTTACAGGCTCCGGTTTTGCAAAACATCAAACGCCCGAGAGGAGCGGGCTTACGTCGGGACTCACCGGGGGTTTGCATAAACATGCCATCCCGACGATCGATACATTGTTTCCCGCGCATCAGCGGAGGCGCAGCGGCGTTCCTGGGCGGTGCTGGCACCTGCTTGGAGTCGTGGAATTTGATGTCGGTAGTGGTCCACCTTGTTTGTTGACGCCGCAATCCCACGACCGTTGTTGCCTTTAGAGAATCGTCGCGATCCTTAGAACTAACGGGAGCGAAAATTCGACGCAAGCCTCCGTTTCTCGTTCACTTTTTTTGTGTGTATCTTCTTGACTGTATTGAAATATGTTTTATGACACTTATTTTATCATACTATAAAAGGTTATGTAATCAGAAACATAAGGAAGCTTGTTTACACCAAAACTCCAACGTCGCAGACTGTACTGCAACTGTGCATGCTCCGGTGTTGGTGCCGAGAAGCAAAAACACAATTCGTTTATTTATTCATTTTGGCCCTAAAGGTCCTTACGGGCATTACATAACGAGAACGTGATACAAGTATTGGTACGGCTGAACCAAGTGACGACAGAGATAAAAAATATAAAGGTACAAAGCATAAATTGAAGGTAAAAGCAGTTGGCGCAATTGTGGCCTTGAAACTTAAGATATAAAAAGGCAGCACACAATAAAAACATGTGCATCAGAGACAGGACACTGAAAACCACAAATATTGCAGGGACACAAGACTATTCAAGGTTTAACATGTTTATTACGGAGACAAAGAACTGGTGGTCACTGATGGAGGCGATTTCTCTAGGGAGGCTGCTCCAGTCCGATATAGCGAGGAGCAGTGGAATTTTTAAAAATGATGGTTCGTGCAAATATAGAGTTCATTTTGAAAGGATGATCTAAGCGGGACAATATATGATGAGCCGGTAGTAGGAAAGAGTTCCTAAAAGCCAAGGGACTTTAATAAAGTTTATGAATAAATGATAGGCGTGCGAGGCGCCTTCTTGTATAAAGAGGTGACAAACTCAAGTCGAAGTTTTAAACTGCTTACACTTGTGAGTCGGGAGTAGTCGCAAGCTATAAATCTAGCAGCTCTGTTTTGAATAGATTCAATCTTATCTGTCAGATATGTTTGATGACGGTGCCAGACGACTGATGCATACTCAAGTTGAGATCTGACAAGGGCAGTGTAGGCAAGAAGCTTTGTTTCTGAGTTTGCTTGGAACAGTGTTTGTTAGAGAAATCCAAGAGTTCGCGACCCCTTGTTAGCAATGTGTTCAATATGAAGGCTCCACGTTAAGTCCGATGAGAGATGAACGCCAAGATATTTAAAGGTTGAGACATTTTCAACGGCGTCACTACCAATGAAATATGCGTGAGGGGTGAGATGTCGTTTCGAGGTGAAGGTCATAGCTTTTGTTTTGCGTGTACTTATTTCTCATCAGCCACGTGTCACACCAGTTTGAAACTGTATCTAAGTCATCTTGTGAAATTGTACACCCGCCGGCAATATGAAGGTGAACACCTTACCTGGTTTCTTGCCTGTTTTACGGCTCCCTAAAGCTATATTAACTCTCAACGTCTCAACTGGTACGTGGCTTAAGGTCTAAACTTTGCGTTCTAGCCCTCTTCTGGAACAGAGCTTGTTCCCAAACTTGCAGGAGCGTCAAAAACAAGAAGCGCGGCTGTTCACCTTCATATCGCTCACGGGTGTACTATCGTGGGGGTCCATAACGGGACGGTAGATGACGCAATCATCCGCGAACAAACGAGCGCAAGATTTGATGTTAGAGTGAAGATCATTGATGTCCATAAAGAAAAAGCAAAGGACCTAGTACAGGCCCCTGCGGGACTACCTGACGCCACGGGAAGAAGGGAGGAGAGGCGTTTGCCAATCACAACTGATTGGCGTCTGTTAGTCAAGAAGTTTTTAATCCATTTAACAACACCTGTGCATAAGTTTTGTTTAGTCAGCTTATATAACAACCTGGTATGTGGTACGCGATGAAGCGCTTTCGTGAAATCAATGAAAATGGCATCGACGTGTCTGGACAGGTGAACAAGAATGATGAAGGTTATTTAACAACTCAAACAGCTGTGGCTCACATGAACGTCCACGCAGAACGCCATGCTGGTTAATAAAAAGAAGTTGATGGATAGTTAGGTGGGCCAGGATTTGCGACGATATAATGTGTTCTAGAAGCTTACTTGAAACACAGGTGAGTGAGATGGGTCTGTAGTTGTCAAGTGCATTTTTATACCCCGTCTTAAATATAGGAACAACATCGGCATATTTCCAATCGTCTGATAATTCACCCATGGAGAGGGATTGTCAGAACAGTCTTCCCAGAATAGGGCCATAAAGTGACTTGGTTAGCTTTAATAACTTTGTGGATTTGCCATCCGGGCCAGGACTAGAGTTAGCGGGAAATCGGTCAATGACACATATAACCCCAAGGTAGGAATTACAATATCTCCCATATTGCTTTCAACTGACATTTCTGATATAGTCAAATCTAAAAGAACATCCTCATCAGTGGAAACACTGCTGAAAAACTCGTTGAACTGGTCAGCCATCTGAGGTTCACCAAGGAAGGTGTCACCAGAACCCAAGCATGGAAGCACACTTGCAGGGTGTGGGTTTGCAACCTTCCAAACTTTCTTCGGGTCTGACCGTAGCATATTCGAAACATCAACGTCAAAGAAGCACTGCTTGGCCTCTTTTTATCAATTCCTTGCAGCATAAGGCATACGCACGATAGGAGGTTTAATCGTGGTCCAAGTCAGACCTCTTCGCTCGCGTATATAAACGCTTTTTTTCCCCGGATACTTCGTTTAATTTGAGATCCATGGGGAACTTAAACCATGGGGAACTTAGACAAGGTGCAATGTTTAAAACGCGAACGCAGGCAGCCTGGGATTCTATCACTTTGTTGCGAAACAACATCCAGTTTTCATTTACGAAACGTTCATCAAACCCACTCAAGAAAGAGCGAGAAAACATAGACAATCTTGACATCAAATATTCCTCATCTGCTCTCCGGTAAATGGCTATGTAAATGGTTTTGCAAGGGAGATGTCTCCGTGAATTAAGGTAAAAGGTGGAAAATCCAACTTCGGAATCTGTGGACATCCGGCTTTTTCCACCTCAGCCTCACAGTGGTTTTGGCATCCACCAATGGAGTGGAGCAATTGAATTATTGCCTACGTTATAAAACAAGCTTTGACCGGCTCAGGATGGGTTCACTTGTGAGGGATAGAACCGAGGAACGAGTTTCAGCGTGTCAACTATAGTCAGTGACAACATAAAAATGCAGTGCGTGACTTTTTGGGCTCACACTTCTGGTTACGTGATTCGGGAATGCAGCAAAAATCGAGCTGGGCCCGCTACAATTTCTACTGCCCATAAACGACTTCCAATATCTTCGTAACTTAACCCTTCGGTTATGTGCGAATGATTGTGTGATTTATAGAAAAATAGCAAATGTATCCGACTGTGCCCTTTTGCCAACTCATTTGTTTCATTTTGAATCGTGGTGTCGAGATTGCCGGGCGGAAATCGACGTTAACAACACAAAATTCCTTAACTTCACCGCAAAGGAAAGCTCTACACAGTTTGGTACTTTCTAGCATACCAGTCTAAGCTGTAACAACATGCAAGTCTCTCGGCATCAATTTTAATAATAACTTATCACGGGAACCTCATACCAGTGACATCTCTGCAAAAGCTGACCAACGTTTTGGATTTTTAATGTGTCATTTTCATCTGGTCATGCCGCCAATTCAATTCGTAGCATATAATATTCATCAGTCATGAGCTCGAGTGCGCTCTCACATGTCTGGAACCCACATCAGTTATCCCAAAAGAAAAACTTGAACCTGTTCAAAGCCGGGCCACTCGTGTCATCTTTCGCAATGTTGTGCCTACTACCAGTATTACCGCATTCAAAGCTGAACACCTCTTTTGAAGCGCCGAAGAAATATATCGCTTCTCATACGCCTACCCAAAATGTAATACTGCTTCTCTTAAGAACGGATGCATACCACCCGTCGACTTTCCATGCCTCTCCTTTCGAAAGATTACCTACTCAAAAATCAACTGGTTACACATGGGACTCGTCGATTCAAGTTTTCTTCATTACAACTGACTATCTTCTCTGGACTGATCCACCCGAGCATATTGTTCGCCACTCTCCACGTCTTTTAACATCACGTTTGTAAATGTTATATTTATTGTCTTATGTATTATAGTGAAACTTTGCCCCCCTTTCTATGTGATAGCCCACGGGAAGCATGGGAATTTAAGTGTCAAGCAAATGAATGAAATTAAAAGAAATTAGATTAAATGTTTTTGCCTTCTCATAAGCCAACGCCGCAATAGCATTGGATGCGGAGCGATGAGACGATGTTCTGAGATTCGTGAAGCGGTGCACTTCGTAAGCTTTCAGTCTATGAAATATTATGAAAAAAAACCATTGAATATATAACGCTGACAAAAATTCATCCTATGCGACCGCCTGAACTCACGCTGCTCCACAGATATTTTTTTTTCTCGGAGAAAATCCAATCACTGGTATGACAACAGATCATGACACACATTCAGGGGAGCTCTATGAAGGGCTCATGGTCCACTCCGAACAGCATATCACGCCATAACGTGCGATTGGCATCAATTAATAATGCGCAAACTATGCAATAACCCTGTGTATACGCGTTCCTTTTGGAGGCGAGCGAACTCGGTGCGGTGGTTTCGTGGTTTCTGCAGCACGATTTTTGGAGGAGCCACTTCGACCGAGGCAGCTGTATTCAATCTGCTCGCCGAACACCTGTAACTTAAAAAGCCCTAAAAAAAAAAGATTAAAGCCTTGTTGGGACATGCATGTGAAAAAAAATAATTTTACGCGAAAATATAAATTTTTTTTTTTCAAAACATTATTGACGGCGCGAAACGCAATTTAGTCGGCGGTCACCTCCTTTCCACTTGTTTACATCTCGGCATTTGGGGCGCGTGGAGAAGAGGTGGCTCGGCTTCGCCTTCACGACCGAACTGGTCATTCCTGAATGACCCGTGACGTCATGGACATTGCGCACAGAATTTCATATAAATCTCTCGCCGTCAATATTGTTCTAAAATTATTTTTTTCGAGTAAAATTTATTTCTGGACACGCGTGTCCCAACCAGACTGCTTAAAAAAATTGTTTTTTTTTAAATTATTTTCATGGGCTCTGACGTTGTGCGCCTGAAAGGCATCGACGTTGTGCGCCACTCCTGACAGTTTGTCGGGAAGAAGCACATCACTAATAAAATCAGACGTTAGTCATACTCGCTAGAAATTGCGTAACAAAAAAAAATTAAAATGTAAAAAAAAAACGAACGGCATCAAAAATAAAATAAACAGCGACGGAGCAATAAATCGGCTACAGTCAACGACAATTTAAGAAGTGCAGGCTGTGGCGAGTCTGGGGCATCTTTTTTATGTGGAGAGCAAGTCGCCTGCCTCTTACGCAGGAGTTGCGGTGATGTCAGAACGACTCCGATTTCTGATTGACTCTGATTGAAATGATAGTGGGTATATAGACCTCAATGCTAGATGCCTTGTGGTCTACCCACTATTTTTTTTCACTCAACCAATGAGAGCTCGGCGTTCTGACATCATTGCAACCCCGTCGTACGGATCGTATATATCTTTTAAAAATAAATCTCTTAATACGTAACTCTTCGTTAAATAAATGTTGAGAAAGAAAAAAATACTCGCTAGGTGGCGCAAGTCCCCACCCTTTTCAAAGCGTTCAGCCACATCCATCCATCTATACATCCTTTGTGCAAGAAGCAGACGAACTTGCGCTCCGCATTGCTCCTGGGCCAATAAGGTTTTGGCATTCCTCGATACGGACGCCGAAGAGGCAATCGCTACTCAAGAAGGAATTTGGCCACGCCCTGTTTTTATGAAGCTGTCGGTCAAATATATGCTAGCGACGTGCCCGACCGAAAGCGTCGCTGCGGTCGCAATTCGCGAATGGCCGAACGCTCCTTGTGGCGTCTTTATTCGTAATAATATTTTTCTTATCATCGACAGAAATCAGCGCAATATGTCAGAGTGCCAACGGTGACGACGTTGGTTTAGGAATACGATGAGTCCGAGTTTACGTTGTCCTGTTTACGCTCGCACCATCGAACTTGTAGTTCGCAACTGACGATACGTAGGCGAGAATAGACGACTCGTGACGTCAAGACGAGACAAATGTCGGTTGTGACGTCACAAACAAAAACCATGACAGGGGGCCACCGAAACATCTCGGCGCTAATTTAAGGTGGTAAATTGTACAGGTATAGCAGAAAACTATCAGACAAAGACGGATATAGTACAGAAAATGGAAAGAGTAATGGAAACATAGTATTCTACAGCACCTATAAGAACTCTAAGATCTATAATCGCTGGTATCAATATTTCGTAAAACTGACGCCTTCTAATATTTCCAACGAGCATCCAGTTGCTCCCGTATAAAAACCGCATATTTAGCTTATTTTGAATCCCGTAGTTTCGTCTTGGGTACAGAAATTAAACCTCTGAAGAATTTTGTTTCATAAAGTGCGCTAAGGATAAACTATTTTCAAAATTTAGTCTGACCATTTCGATCACTATCATTATCTCAGTGTATGGCTTATCTGCCAAAACTAATGGCGGCCTTCTTGTGGTTAATGAAGAAAGAAGTAGAAGATACTTGCAGGCGGAGGATATTTGAGGCTGTACGTTTGAGACTTCACTATACAACACGACGCATGAATTAGATAGAGCAGTTGCGTAAGTGTGTGGACCAATCAATCACTTGGCATAAGTTTGGCTCGAAGCCTTTTGATGGCGGAAAAAGAATAATCGAGGGGCTTATGGGTCGCCACTTTGAACTTCTGATATCTTATGTTCGCACCATCAAAACTGAAAAAAAAAATTAAGATAGAATTGTGAGGCAATAGAGGAACCAATTTTCGTCGGCCATTAATGTGCGATATTGACAGTGTCCGATGAAGAACAGTTTCATGACTTCACCATTACTTTGTATAATGCCAAACCGCTTTCTGGGCCACAAGATGACACAGAATTTTGAAAAGGGTCTATTGAGGAGCGCAAGTTCGTCTGCTTTTTGCACAAGAGTTGCGATGATGTCGGAACGCCAGGCTCTTATTGGCTGATTGAAAAGAAAAAATAGTGGAGAGGCCTTAAGGCATCTAGCATTGAGGTCTACCCACTATCCTTCCATTCACAGCCAATCAGAACTCGGCGTTGTTTTGACGTCACAGCAACTCCTGCGTAAGTAGCTGACGACTTGCTCTCCGTATAGTCACTGAACGTCAAAGAAACGTGGGGTGTTACTTATTGCGTTCACGCTTCTTGCTTCGCGATTCATTCTTCTAGGCGCTAACTGCATGACTAACGGCTCAGTCTGATTGACGGCGAAGCGATAATAAGGTGCTGGGGGCACGCCACGGCCTTCGTTTCTTAAATTGTCAGTGATTATAGCCTATTATATCCTTTTAATGGCTGCCCGATCGCTCCGGAGGATTGGGCCGGGACGTCGATTGCCCACTTCCCTCTCTTTGCACTTCTCTTAATGCATGGGGTGCGAGCGCCTCTCGCTGAGAGTCGAGGGAAAAGAATGGGGAAGCAGAGGGAAAGGGGGCAGTCAACACGCGGACAGCCCCACCCAGCCCCGCCGGAGAGATGGGACATATAGCCGCATACAGCACCCGATCAGTGATTATCGGTGATTACTAGAATTAAGAGTGTCGGTGTGCATGTCTGCATCGGGTGTCGCCGGACCCGAGAAAAAAAGAAACATAGTATAAGGAAACATTTGGGCGGTGAAATGGCATCGGGGCATTACCCAACGCCACCCTTTGGCGCCGAGTCACGCCAGATCGTGAGCGCATGGGAAAGCACGAGAAGCATTTAGGCGGTGTATGAAAGCACTCTAAATGAACTTTATTTGACACAATATTTTACAAGTAACGACAGCCAACACCGATCGCTGCGTACATTTAGCGGAAATAAAACACCGTCGATCACTAAGTCCTTCTGGTGGCAAGCGCCAGAACTATATGTGTCGTTCGGTTACATTTCTTCTCTAGGGCAACGGGCAGGCATTATGAGTATACAGGAGGCTATAGAACTGGGTGAAAAGCGACTAATTTATTTTACACACCCCAAAGTTTTTTTACGGACTTAGGGTATTTAGGTGTTTCTCAGAAGATTGCGAACTTATGCTTGGGGTATAGTATAAGGAAGGATATTCAGGGGTCGAAACATATATACATATATATTTCTTTGAGTAGATATATCCCGTATAGGTAGGGTAATAAAAATATTAAATAAACCTTGCCAAAATTACGAGAATCTTTGATAAATTCACGTAGTCGTAGAGTATAATTTTCGGTACTCGAAAGCTTTTCAAATATTGATTTAATTGCCACAATAAACGCATGTCTCTGTTGATTCCTAGTTTCTGCATGGTTTTTTATCGGTAAATGTGTTTTTTCGCGTTTTGTTTTCTCTAGAATATTGTTTTACAACTTTTTGCGGAAATGTGAGAGAGATGATCATGTCGAGCTAATTGGGCAGTCTTCTTCCCACGTTTTATTTGGTTAATGTTTGCTATGAGGATATCACGATTCTGGACCAACAGTTTCACCACTGCTGTCAGGGACATATGAAGGGGCTGTAGAACAGTCACGCTGCCTGAACCGCTCCCCCAAGTTCTCGCCCTACTCACACAGCGAATAAACGTATTATTAATATTAAATCCGAGCAAAGTATGTTCGTAAAGCCACCGTGAACCACACATGGCAAAGACCAAACAAAATCTGGCAGCCCCCGGAGGAAGGCCAAGCGGAAGAACACGAAGAGTGGCGGAACAGGGTTGGGCGCAACGAAAACAGCCAGAAAATGAAAACGCGTCTGGCAACGACAGGCCACAATCAGACGTAGCGAAGCACATAATCCTGACGTGGTCCTTCGTCGCGGACTAACGCGTCTTCCTTTTTTTATTTCTTCCTTTTTGTGCTTTTTCCACCCACGCAAGCAGATGTCATTTCCCGGGGAAGTGCGTCTTATCCTCGTTCTGGTCGCCGGAGAATATAGGAAGAGCACGAGAAGACGACAGCGCGGAAAGCTATTTATGCCAGGCGCGTTATAAGGATGACGATTGCTGTCCTTGTTCGCGGCGTTCCGGAGCTGTGCTTGCCTCGCCCTCAGGAACGAGCCGCCGCCATTGTCGGCGATCGACCACGCGTGGTCCCCAATGCAAATACCGACCTTGCCGAAGGATGCCCCGAAATACGTCGGGTTGGAGGGGTTTGTGAAGATGAGGTGCAAAATCTTGCGAGCACCCTTCACGCGTAAACGTATCGTTTTTTTTGTGTGTTTTTTTTTGCGTGCAGATTTAGTGAATGCCGTCTAAAGGGCCGGATTCCGTGGAGTGAACCAGCGGCGAACAACCGACAAACTTGAAGACGACGGCATGTTCCCTGTGCGCGCAGCGCACTCATCATTGTTTTGACTTCACGCGCGCATTGAACGCTGTTAAATAAAATTCGTCTAGGTTTTTTTTTTCTCCATGTTTATATTGTGAAGTCCAGCCTTAGGATACCTGCAATCAAGATTGAGAATGTTCTGTGATTCAGCTAATGCAGCAGAAAGAGGCCTTTGTTTATATCAGAGTTTCAGTTCGATGACTGCTAATTCTTGGAACTTGTTTTTTTGGGGGCACTGCGTACAACTCTCCTCGTCGCTAAAGTCATGTTTAGAGCGATTCTACGCGGCAAAATAAGCCCCAAATGACATTGCAACTGGCGCTTGAATGTGGAGAGTCTACGGGGAGATAATATTTACATCCAGATATGGCGCTGATGATGAAATCGTTACTATTTACGTGCAAAAAGGAATACACTCCGGTTCTCTTCGCTAAAGTCATCTCAGCTAATATATGATGATGGTGATAGAGTGACAGTGGCGCCACCTCATCATCGATCTCGAGGTAAATAGTCACAGCTAGGGGCCAACCGTTTCAATCACGATTTGTATAGAATACACATCGCATATTGCTTTGCTCGGAGCAATGGATCACGTGTTTCTTGATGGGTTCGTGATTGGATTTGGGTTCGTGATTGGATTTGGCTACGCGAAGCTCTGGCGGTAGGCATCGTAGAATGAGACCAAGTTTAAAATCCTGTGTGTCCTCGGCATTCAATTCGGAATAAGCCAAGGTTTTTCAATAAAGGAAACAAAAGTCATAAAAGAACAGATGTGATTAATTTGTTTTAGCAACCAATGAAACCCTCAAAATACTAACAAAGCACCTTGGAAGCCTACGTGTGAAGTGAGCACACAATCTAAAAAAGAAAAGCCAGCAATCAGTCACTTTCAATGGAAATAAATATTGTTGAGTGTGTTTAAAAGAAAAAGAAACAACGACGCAAAAAAGAAAAAAAGAAAAAAAGGAAACGCGTATATAAAGGAAATTTCTCTCCTGAAATGGCCTTTCAATCAATACCGCTGACACGGCTCCTGATTTACATATTCGCCTCGCCAAGTGAAATTACTGAGGGATCGATGGGAGATAAACAGACCACACGGAAGAATTGTCGACGAAGTGTTTGAATAAAGGGTGAATTAAAACAAAACAAAACATAACAAAAAAGCAGACGCCGTACTTGATGAATCAGCGGTTGAAGAAACCTATAGCAGGAGTAAACTGAGAGCAGGGTGTAGGCTATGCTTTGAGCATAGCAAACACCCTTTGGCAAGTTAAAAAAATAAAAATTTGCGGCTTTTAGTTTAATTTAGGTGTTTACATTTAAAAATGTTGGAAGAACCAGAAACTTTCGAACGATTCCAAGGTATTGTAAGGATGAAATGGATACATTTTCTCGTAAAATAAAAAGGAAACTTCCTCTGCAGCGATTACACTTCTTTAAAAGAAATATTTTTAAAGGTATTACATGAGGTAAATGTAGTGCTCCGAACTGATAAATTAATACTATTTGAGTTATTTTGTCCCTCACAGACTTAAGAGAAGTGAAAAAAAAAGCTTACCAGTATTTATTTATACGAAATTTGGTCAAATATCGCCCCTGCGCCACTAAAACAACGTTAGTCCCGTCATCCAGTAGTGATGGAGTAATGAAACGTGGCACATTGTTACAATTAAGCTGCAAAAAAGTATGGATGTTGCTCTTCTAAACGTATTTATTTTTTTTGTCGCATCTTGTGTGACAGTTTTATTGACTATATTGTTCAAGCCGCAATTGGTCTTATTTCAATTTCCTTTCCCCGTAAGCTGTTGAGTAATTGACACTTTAGTTTTTATGCGACGTTGATTGTTCTTGTGCACAATAAAGTATTGCGTTTTTTTTCTCCAAAAGATAATCGGTTTACTATGGGTAGTACAGCAATTAAAATGTTATTTGCTTTAATTCGATTTTTGAAGTGGAGTGCAAGTATATGTCACGCCTAGATATCAAAAAAAAAAAGAGTTGCAAGCTCTGAGATACATATATTCTTTGTGATTGTACAACATTGCACATAAAGTGTGTTTTGTTTCTAATGATGTTCGTCAACACCAAAACCTCGAGACCGCTTCTGAGCACAAATAGTGCGCACTGCAATGTTTCCTTCTCAATATCTGCCTGATTGCCTCTTCTTCTCGTTCCTAATGTACTTTTTTTAAAGTTTGTCTTCCCCTCGTTTTTGTTTTCGTTCATTGTTTCGTCTTGGACCGATAATGTTTCGTTTTGATTACATCTATACGGAGCACAATCAGCTGGAACGATTTCCGCACTTCTACTTTACCCCCTCGCTTCCCGCGGCAAGCGAATGAACCTCTTGGGAAAACCGCGTTTGCCGCGGTTACCAATACCGTCGCGTACGTCAACAGATACGAGAAGAGACTCAAACCAACTCGCGAAACGCTAAAAAAAAAAAAAATCAACTCGACTCGTGGCCGCACGCATTTTCTGCACCAGGCTTCTTCTGCTTACAAATTTCAGCCTCGCAGCACTCATTTCTGCAAGTGGGGCCCCGTCGGGTATGCTGCATTTTATCTTCAGTTTGGTTCGCTGCCTCGCACTTTTATTGCGCCAGAAAAAGAAAAAATTCTAAAATGAAGCGGGAGCAAGAGAACACGATAGAGACCCACAAAGCTGCATGAGAAAGGATGGTTTCTCACGCAGACCAATTCCCAGCAGCCGTTGGGTCTCGAGAAAACCGCCTTCATTTCTTTCTTTCAGGCGCTTCTCTCGCCGCCCGCCTCTCTCGCCGCCCGCCTCTTCTTGACCGCTCTGGAGCACTTCTGGTCTGCTTCGGTCTGCTTTTCTGTGCACTGCGCGCCGAAATTGGAAAGTTTCCTCACTTTTCGGAGCGTTCAGGCCGCCCGCGGCGTGAACGTGCGAAGGTCGAATGGAATCGAAAATTCAGAGTGGTTCCTAGCTGCGATATGTTAAAAAGAAGCGAAGGTGAAATGTTCCAGCCTTGAACTCAGTAAGCTGTGCATGACGCCGGACTATTCGATTGTAGCTGTTTTTGTATGACATATATCGGCGCCGTGTGAGCCGAGCAACATGGGCCTGGAATGTTTACCTTGGAATAAATCTGCTGGAAGCGCTGCAATAATTATAACAACTGTTTTCTGATTATTATCGGTATATCTAAATTTAAAAAAAAATATAAAGAAAAACGTATTTTGTGCTGGATTACCATGGTTATTGTTTAGTTTTGCTACAAAATGAAAACAAGTAACATAATTACGGACGACTCGTCAACCTGCCTTCATGATAAAGGACGTCAAGGTTAAAATACTGCGAGGAATTTTGCAATAAAGTATGGCATAGTTGACATTTAGACAAAACAATGACTGAGCGTTAGTTCTGTAAAGTGAGATGGACATTTTTCAATCCTATATAGCGTTCCGCGAACAGAAACTATTTTGGTAGGATCTACAGCTTTTTCTCTGGCTCTCCTTTGAAGCTGAGATTCAAAGGAAATTCAAAGGAATGTGACCCATCCGCCTGTAATTCTAACCGCGGCCCTCTCCCCGACGTGTACAGTAACTTTTCGTTTAACTTCACATCTACGAAAGACGAAAAAGAAGTTGAAACGAGAGCCGACGATGTCTCCCGACGATGATGATGTCTGCCGTATGCCATGGACGAAGAAGTCGGCTGAACCCGCGCTACGGATGAAGAGAAGGACAAAGCAAGCGTTTGGTTGCTGGTAGCATGTCGGGTGTTCTTAGGCTGCACTGATGATGTCTCCCGCATAGGAGACGAAACGTCTACTTATAATTTGTTGGTATTGTTATACGAGTCGGAGGTATTTCGTTTTGAATCATGAATACCGGCTTTTGCAACATTTTTGCATTTGAAGCTAGGAGTCGAAATATATAAATATATATGCGAGTGAATTCCTTTAGTGTGCTCTCGTCACATTGGACCAATGTGACGAGAAAATAAAGTCCACGACTTTATTTTCCAACGCTCAGCAGTTATTGAATCGCTTACTTGATTTTTAGCGTGTCTTCCTTTAGTGTGTCGGGACAATTTATCTCGTTAGAAAACTTAAAGCGTTCCCAAGCAAGCTTATAGTGCGGCTTTGTCAACAAAGGTGTTCGTATACATACGAAAAATGGGTATGTATGTGTTGCCTAAGATAGTTTAGCAAACATAACGCGCTTCTCAAACTGTTTGCCTTATTCAACTCTCCCCTCTCAGACTTTTTCAATCTCAGTCGTAGCCTTACCTCACGAACTGCTGACTGTCGTGTCCAGTGACGATGATATTTTTTCCCGTTTATGCTTGTTTGTGCGTTATAAAGTTGATTTGACTTAAAAACTAAAACAAAATAAAATAAACGAGAGTAAGATACTTTCGCTTAAGAACTGCATATGGAGACGAAACATTGGCACTCGTGATCTCACCCAGTTCAAGGCGGTGGAAGCGATAACTAAACAAGAACTGATCGCTTCCCTCTCTTTTCTAATAAAACGTCGTACACGTAGATGGCGCCGACGCAGTGATTGGATCCGAGCCTCAAGCCGAACGTCTGTCCACTCCGTGATTAGTCCAATGTTCCAGCCGAACGCTCGTGCTGCACTCACGTCCAATCCGTGCTCACATTCGGCCTCAATGTTGGGACGCCGAAATTACAAGGTCCATGTCTTCTCTCGAGTCGGTGTTGTTGGTTCGCCACTCCGGGAAGACAACATTAGGCGCCAATGAAGGCGTCGGCTGAACCTCATCAATGGTTGAACGGATGGAGACATTAAAACGTTTATGCGTCGAGAACCCGAGGAAGAGGAGGAGACAAGAGCGCGGGGGGCATCAGTACGCCGAGCCCTGGTTCTTATGATTGGTGGACAAAGGCCTCTGTCTCTATATTTTGTTTCACCTTATCTGCGAGCGAAGCCAAAGCTAGAAGCGCGAGACCAGCGCTTTTTGCGTTTCTCCCCAGCCCGCACGCTCGAGCAAAGCCTGAACCAACGAGGTAGAGGGGCTTAGAGCGATAAACCGGGGTTCCGGTCTGCACTCGAAAGTGACCCCCATAAGGGCGCTGCCATTGTACGCAAATTTGACCCCTCGTCACGTCATCAAACCAAATACGTGACGTCACAGGAAAGATGGCAGCGCCCATGCAGCGGCTGGCCCCAGCTGGGCCGGGGCATTGGCCGGAGCTTGTCGGATGCTTTGTTCGTTGTCGTTCGTCTCGGCGAGTTGATTTCAGACGCGGAAGCCGTCATATGAGGCCGGTCGAAAACGACTTCAGAGTTCAGCGTGGCGTCTGACGTAGGTATAACGTAAAAATATGGAGGAACGGTGTGCATTTCGCTGGTGACCGACGGGGATATTGCCACGAAAGAGACAATCGGGCCTACGTTGCTCGGACCTCGGATTGATTCGGATACCGCTAGGATAAATTTTAAGGTGACGTTTCTGTGCTCTCGTTGACCATCGGAATCTTCGAGGTCTGCAGTGAAGCGTGTGCAATATATTTGGATACACAGTTTAGTGACGGAAATTGCGTGAGTCGTGCTTGGCAGTGTGCAATCGTGGTGCCGCTTCGTTCAAATGACTGAAGGCTCACTTTGATTGTGCGGTGCACCGGAGAGCTGCCTTGAAGCTTGTAGTTCCCGTGCCGTGCTAAATGATACTGTGCTGCTTCCCAAATTGTTCCGGCGTAGACGTGCACTTTCACGGAGCACAGGTGCGCGGCGCACCGAAGAGCTGCCTTCAAGCTGGTAGTTCCTGTGCCGTGGTTTAGGTGGTGCTGTGCTGCTTCCTAAATTGTTCTGGCGTAGACGTGCACTTTCACGGAGCACAGGTGTTGCAGTTGGTATTGATTCCGCTGGTCTGTCGCACATTTCGTCGATACAAAAGTTTTATCAACACTCGTTACGCGAATTGCAAGCTGTATGGACATTTCATCGCGCGTGTAACCTACCCAGTCCATCCGTTCACGCCGCTTTGCGACGACAGTCTGCAGCGGCTCATTACCAGAAAAAGTGTCCCACATCCATTTCAGTTCAGCTCGTCCACAGCATTCGCCAAACCCCGAAGGAGACGATTTATTCGGACAGAATGCCACTAAAGCAGTACGTGCAGTTTCTTTAGTGGTCAGGATAGACTATTTTCTGTCTGTTTTGTTATATTGTCACGGATGCTTGCTCCAGTCCTCTTTTCTAGCAATATTTACTATTCTGAAAAGTTCCAGGCCATGCTCAGCTGTCATCGTATGTTCTGGTGGAGGTGCTGCGCACTTTACCCATAGCCCTTCACTCTGTGTCGACCCTGGCGGCTCCTCAGCCGAGTTGCCCGATAACAAGACACGGGTGGCGGATTATCCTGCGTCTTAAACCCCCGGCGAGCCGGGAACCGAGTCCTATCCCGAGCCCGGCAGAAAAACCGCAAGACGAGCGAGTACCACAAGGACGAACCTCGAAAATTCACCACGAAGAACCTGAAATCCGAGCCAGTCGCTGCTATACCAGCAAGAACCACCGGAATTCGGTCTTTTGCCAGAAAAACCGAAGCTGACTAAGCCAACAATGACAAACCTGTAGCAGCAAACCGCGTCCGCTCCCACCATCGTTTGCATGCCCGTCGCACCTCGCACTCTGATGCCCTTTCACGCAAGGTGTATGAAGACGTCGAGAACTGGATTGAAATTTATGACCGTGTCGCCCGCCACAGTGGGTAGACGGACAACCAGCTCCTGCAGAACCTATACTTCTCATGGAAGAAACTGCCAGGCACTGGTTTGAGAACCACGAATCCTCCTTAACGTCGTGAAAAGTTTGCAAGATCGAGCTGAAGTGCACGTTCATCAGCCAACATTGACGAGAGAGAGCCGAATTCCTGATTCTGTCCAGGACACGGCCCCAACGAGAGCATCACCGCCTTTGTGGAGGATGTTTTGCGCCTGATCGAGCACCCACGCCAACCCTGATGCTGCAGAAGACAAGAAGCTAAGAATCCCATGTCCCTCATGTGAGGGACAACACCTTCGACAGCTTTGTCCGCAACCCCACGACAACAGTCAAAGGGTTCATATCACCGAGGCTTCCAACATTGAATGTACACTGCAGGCCCGAGCCTGTCAATATCAACAACTCCCCAGCGTCTCGATACTCGAGTCGTCCAGCTGCAACTTCGACGCCAGCCTCCCAGGCATCCGCGACATCATCCACAACGTTTTCCGGGAGGAGATCAGGAAGCTACTTCCTGCCATCAGTTGCCCGGCTTTTATTTTGATTGCCGAGATTGTTTCGGAACAAGTTGGACAGGCAATTCAACTGGAGACTTCTTCGAGCGAAGCGGCATCTGACGAACCGAGGGCGACTTATGCCACAAAGTCACGACGACCGCCACCGGCTGCCCGTTACTATTCGATGCCAATTCAACGATACACCCCAACGCCGAAGCATTCATATATGCCCGAGCTTGCTGCATTGATGCAGAAAACTACCAGAAAAATTTGCGGATTAGAAGCCAGCCCTGCAGCTTCAGTGCATCAGATGCCAGTGGCCGCACATGACGTATGATTACAAGACGGCATCAATCGGTCAAAGTTGCCACTTGACCAAACTGAACACCGACGTGCCAGGGGCGTCATCCGAGAACAAAGACCACAGGTATTACGACTGAACACCTGACACAAGACTTTTGCAGAAAGAACTCGTTATGGAATCATTTGCAAAGAACCAATAATTATGTAATCAAGTGGAAATAAATATATTTGATACACTAACCAAACAAACATATTTCCGCTCGCCTTTACGCCTTCACAGTCTGTACATAAAGAATTGTGTTTACCGTGCGTGCTGGACCTTTTGAGGACACTCGCATCTCTGACCCCTCAATATTAATTAATGGGACATACCAGACTGGCAGACTGGTTGCATTGGGCTGCACTTGTTCCACGTCTCCTGAACATGTGGCACATCCGAAAACCAACTCCAGTGATGTGAAAATGTTATTTATTAATTTATTCCCTCCAGAGGCCTTTGTAGGCATTCCAGAGAGGATACTTAAAACTACACACATGATAACAATAAAGCACACTGCTGTAACTTGTTAATTGCAAAAACAAACACACCTCTGAGCATCTAGTTTAATAGTATGTGTTGATGCATTGCTTTATAGCAGGACACTTCCTATACGTATGACAAAATAGACCCTTTGCAAAACCCCATCAAGCAACACGACTGTCGCCATTTTTTTTCGGCGTAAAGCACACGAATGGGCCCCAGTTCACGTCGAACGGTAATGCAGCATTCGAGTCCAATAGGCGCTCAGCCGAGTTCACAGTGATGGCGGACATAACACTCTTGTTGAACAAATGCCCAAAGTATGAAGGCCTTGGGCAATTAGAGTAGTCGCTACTGTAATTCGTTCCATCACAATTTGGGAAACGGCAAAGGCTACAGTCTCGGTGAGTCAATATGCACGTTGGAGAGAGGCACATGACAACATATCATTAGAGTGCTCGTCTGCACAGATTTGTCGCACACCTTCACTCCGTCTCTGATTGGCTCGAGGGGCATGTGGCGGTCGCCCTTTTCCAAGTTACGGTGACACGAAGTGTAGGCAGCCCACACTTTCGAAAAAAGTCTATTGAAGAGACCGAACGGAATGGTAGTCAACATTTTTCAACAAGACTGCTCTTCGGTCAAGGGATGAACACAAATATGAATAATCTTGTCCAGGTAATTAGAACAAGTAAATAATTGACCGACTAATACAATGCACTCTTGATGAAAAAAGTATTGCTGCAATAAATCCTACGAAAGAAAAAATGTGCAGTTAATCTATGCGTACACCAAAACGGTTGTTCTTATAGCAAGTCGAATAGCTTTGAAGCAGGTGCCTGCAACGATTTATTCATCCCCACACTCAATAAAACGTCATCCTCGCAGCTGAAAATAAGTGTGCACTTCGCACTCACAAAAAAAGGAAGAAAAGCGATTGAATGTAAAGTCGTCGATTAGCACAAAAGGTTTGAGATCGCAGGAGCTTCCACGCCAAAATTTTCTATGGTTATTCTGTGACGCAGGGCTGAAACAACTTCCCCTAGGCCCTAACGCGACGTATACCTTTCGCTTCGATTCTCAGACGTTCAAACGAAGATCGCAGGAGCTTCCTCGCTAGAAGTTGGCTGCGATTATGCAATTACCTAGGGCTGAAACGAATTCCCCTAAGCCCTACGTCCGACGCATACATTTCGCGTCGATTCTCAGACATTCCAACGTTCAAACAAAGCTAAGAGAATGCGAAAATTTCATGCTGAAAGCACTTGAAGTTCTATCGATCCTCGAACACATCCGGGAATCCGAGCACCGGTACGGCGATACGGCTGATGCTGTCTCACAGGCGTTAATATCCAGATGATCAAGAGCGATCTTGCGCAAAAAGGGTATAAAGTCTCATTCCTTCATGTTTTCACATTATACCTGCGTCAGCGAGCACGAAAAAGCCCGAAGTCGTCGGAAAGCAGCTGCACATCACGGCTACCGCGCACCGAACAAACTCGCCTCCGCCAGCTCTGGGCGCTGCCATCTTACGAATGACGTCACTGCTCTTGTCAGGTGACGTGACGAGGGGTCACTTTTGCGTACAACATGGCGGCAACCGGGGGGTGCCACTTCCGAACTTCCGGTTTATCACTCTAAGCCCCTCTACCTCGTTGGTCTGAACGCACGGAGCTTTCGCACTCGGGCTTCCAGCTTTGCCTTCGCTCGCGCATAAGGTGAAACGAAGTATACTCACACTTCGAACGTGTTTGATCGCCAAACGCTAGCGTCCCGCGTTCCACGCTAGCATTCGAGCAGGTTCGAACACTGAGTGGAGACAAAGGCGGCTAGTTTTACGTCTACCCACTAAACATTTCCTGTCTAAGCACTAAGTTCTAATGTAAAGTAAATAAAAAAAATTGCTTGAAATTGAAACCGAAATTGGACTGGCGAGGAAGAAGAAAGGTAGAGGAGAAAGTTTCCCTATTTAATTTTGGTAAAACACCTGAGACTGGGTAAGGAAATCTTCAAACAACCAAAAGTAGAAGAGACAAGGAAAGAAGTCGGTCAGACGACGTCTCAAACTCAGAGCTTCCGGAAGTCACGTAACTACACCCGACCGCGTTTTCTTTTTTTCTCTCTCTCTTTTCTCGTATTTTCCCGCCGTGCGAAGCAGACGAAAAAGGCGCAGGTCGCACGTCGCACGACAAGCGCAAACATCAAGCACTTCGTGCTTAAACATTTCTAAAACCTAATACGGAGTCTACGAAGAGGGACAAACTCCGTCTTGGGTTTTAGAAATGTTAAACTTTAACCAGCTCGCCTGCCTTATTACGTTAACTTCGTGCGTGACGTTGGCGCGTTTTTCAAGCTATTACCAGTTCGTGTTTGTAAGTGGCGATGTCTTCAGCCAGGAAAAAAGGAGACGACTCGGCGACGTCTTTGTTATCGGGCGCGTTGTACGAAATAAATCCTAACTGTTTTGATCGGTAAGATATTTCGCATTCGAAGTTAGACAGGTTCGCCGGCACCGCGAACAAAAGTTCTGAGGGAAAGGTCTCACTCCCGTCGTCCGCCGCCATCGCTTAGTCCGCTTCGTTCAGCCGTCCAGCCCGCCGCGACTCCCGCGATACGACGACATGTTGAGAATTACGCGGAGAATGCACAGGGTGCTTCCGGAGGGAGGAGGAGGAGGAGGAGGAGGAGGAAAGGAGATGCTAGCTACCCGTTGAACAGGCAAGTGATATCACCACTCATAAATTACAGAAAGGCACGAATGAAAACATGGTGTACTCGTTTTCCAAGTGGCCTTCTATATGGGTATGGGTCTGTGCTGTACCCATCGATCTATGTGGCACGTCCGACGAAGTTGGTGAACTTTGTACCGTCAAGGTCGACAATGGCTTGCTCGTGGTAGCTCTGTATTTCTCGCCTACGGCACTCACCGAATATTTCGTGTAAGACAAAGAAGATCTTTATACCAGTCATGCAGGAAACATCCCATTGGCCCCGAGGGACGTGCACTCGCTGTTCTGCTGTGCTACCTCGGGGGACCACGCTAAAGGCTAATGCTGAGGAAACCAAAAAAGCCAAGCAATCTTCGAAAGAGCCGACAGCAAGTAGAATGACATCGAGAGTATCACGTGCTTCGTCAAAGTGTTGACTCTTTACTTCGTCTCACGTTAGTACGGACTATTGTTAGCCGCGCGTGCTAAAAGCGCGATATAATTGCTTTGAATGAAGCCTCGGCGGCTGCACGAGCGCTCGTGCAGCGAGTACTCCCGTCAAGGCAGTCAAGGCTAGCCGCTCGCGCAAGCACAGCCTTCGCAGTTAGCCCATGCTTAGGTGAGACGAAGTATAATGGTGTCTCGTTCTCCCGCCTTGCTCCTGCTGCCCTGTTTCCTCGCATCGGCTGAACTTAGACAGAGTGGAGCTTCCAGGTGGGGGAACTACATTTCCTTTCTCCCGACAAGCGGTGAGCAAGAATGCCAGAATATATATATATATATATGCACGGTATATCGCAGAATTGGAATACCTCAAGAGAGGAGCTGGAGGAGGAGGAAAGGAGGGAGGAGGAGGAGCAGAAGACGAGGGGAAGATCACGAGAGGAGGAGAGGGTACGGATAAGGAAAAGGGGCATGCCCTCCTCTCAGTACCCTCCCCTCAGCCTCCCTCAAGAGGTACGCTCTAATTTGGTGTTACAGGAACTTGTAAACATCCTTTTTTTTCTTCTTCTTCTTAAATCAACGTATTTGCAGCTTTTTAGAAGCCAAAAAAAAATGGGTTTCATATTTTTTTATATTTTTAATATTGAGTGTGTGCCTTTGATGACCCACGACTTTGATTAAATTTGAGGGTTGTGTTTAAACCATAGAGAACGGCACGTGACCAAAAAGAAGAGAGTGAGCGCGACTCGAACCGGCCACTTCTCGGTCGACGGTTTTCGGGCGAAAATAAGAAATGAATTTTGAGCCGCAAACTTTGATCTCGGTAGTTGGGCTTTCATATGCCATGTACAAATAAAAAAAAAATTTCAGCCTTTCCACTCTCGTGAAGAAGGATGACCAGCGGAGCCGTACTCGATACACTACCGCAACGCACACGCGCCCGTTTCTCGCTTCTTCTCGTCCGACACGCCGCCGATCGTGGATACGTCTCCGGTGGACCAGAGTCGGTCGCACACGGCGCACGTGACGCCAAACGGGTAATCCACGAACTCCCTCCGGAACCTCGCCGTCGCGCCCGGGAACTGTTCAGCCGGCGTGGAGTGCAGTCGTCGCCGGGCCTCGCGCATGCGCTTGGCCTCCGTGGCACGATCGTCGTCCGTGGCGTTGGCCCACCGGCGCCCTTTACATCGCTGGTTCTGTTCTCGGCGGCGGCTTTCCAGGCGAGCGATGTGCTCTTCTTTAGCAAGGGAATCTGAAGCCCTCGACGCAGTGGAAGTCGAAGCGACAGCGGCTTTGCGGCGTTTGCGGACAGATTCGCGCTGCTGCGTACGTTGCCGCTCCTTCCGCAGCCAGTCTTCTTTCCTCGAAAGGGCGCGCGGCCGACCCATCCTAAGTCCAAACCGAAACTGATAAGAGCGCAGGAAACAGCGCGCAAAACAGACGAGGACGAAGTAACACTCGTGACGAGCGCTGCGCTCGTTACGTGTGCTTCTTCTTTGCCGTCGTCGGTTTTTCGCGCTGTTCTCTACGATGAATTCCCACCAACGCGCCCAACTATCCATTCTTCTATGATAGCTGGAAGAGTTGGCGCCATCTACGAGCGACGGCGGCAACCAGACTGGTTGTGTGCTTGCCGCCGTCGCTTATAGATGGCGGTAGCTGTCCAGGTAGGTTTGTGTCGACATACCGGACACGATCCTGGGGAACCTAGCCGTTAACAGCTCCGCTATAAAAACCTTTGCCGAGCATCAATACCCTTTCAGTATCCCTCTAAAACACAGGGCGTCATCATGTTCAGATTTCTTGCCTCATGATTCCTTCTTCGCAATTTGTATTGCAAAGAAGGATTGTGTACACCCAATGCTAGCCATCCTAATATAAACTATGTCAGAATACAACAGTAAGATCCAAATGTTTTCAATGGCTCGATCATGCGACTCCTTTGCTTGAAAGTGACTCGAAAGGTACCGAGTCGTTCTTCAACAAATCCTTAGTTTTGCAGAAAAAACGTGAAAGAAAAATACAAATACCCCGGGCCACATTTGCAATGTCAGAACTGTTTATAAACGCGAACGCCTCAGGAATGAGTAAAAACGCATAAACAATTCCAGGAAGGGGAAAGCGTCGTTTAGTACCAGTGTAAACAAAGAAGAAGTAACAGAGAAGAAACTCAATGGGTCTGTTTAAATTCGGCAGTGGCTCCGTTTAAAAATCGATGGCTTCGCCGCAGGCATTCAAAGCAAAGATTCAGGTTTAAAGGGAATGAAGTATTCGCGTGCGTTTCTTATTAACGATGTTTTTCGAACTCGCTTCTGTTCTTCGAAACAATTGCGTGCTCGCAAAGTTTTGATGGAAAGGCAGATGATTAGTTGAGAGAGCCGGAGAACAAACCGACCCGCACTGAGCGTGTCTGCTTAATGACGCTTCATAAAAGATTTTTTTCTCTTTCTTTTATTTATTCTTTTTCACGTTGTTTTTTTATGTGAATGGTGAGGGAGATTCGTTTTGATTGTGAACTGGAAAGTAAAAAAAAAGGCTCAATAAAAGCACCACTCGCTGTGAATCAAATATATATACAGGGTCGTCGAGATAAATCCGGAAAATTCACCATATTCAAGAAGAGACACAAAGGCAAAGATAACATGAATATCGACCGTTCCCTCTGCTTTGCTTGGTCTGCCGTAACGTCTTTCTGGCTGACAGATTATCTTAACGTCTTGGCAGTGCTGTAAACTTGTGTCTTCTTGTAGCCATACCACACAATGATTTGCATAGGCGACTTTCCGGCGCGAAGCGATACAAGTATTGCTGCCCTCCGGTCGTGTTCCCTGCTTATTTTTCAGCGGGTCGCGAATTGTTTAACATGCGGTAGTCTGCTGTCAAATCACGTGAACGCAGAAGCGCAGTACGGCGGGTTAGCTTCCTGTATTGTTGAGAGACGAAATCTGGAAAAAGTGCGGATTTACTTGCACAACCCTGTAAATAATATATACAGGGCCGCTCGGAGCGTCGTAACGTATGAGTTAACCTTAGTCAGTCCTTTTTCCGAGACATATATAAAGTAATGAAGTCGCACTTTGAAACGTTGGTTTTTCAGATCATTTAGTGAGTCGACGTTTAAACCCAAATAAACACTTTTTTTTTGTCGCGTGTTAGATTTTGTTAGTCAGTTAGATTTTTAGGGGTATGCATGAGCTATGTTCTGCTACCGTTTTGAAGGTAGGCTTGATAATTACTGCTGGATATGTACTTGGTGTTCGTTTTTCATCACTATTGCACTAAAAACGAAATCCAGGAGAAAAGAAATGTTTTTTTCGCAACTGGCCACCGTCCCATTTTACATGAATTACCGGAAGCGTGGGACTTGCACTAGACAGTGGCGCTGCCGTGCGGCTTCCTGCAGAGTTATTTGGCGTGCACATGGCGAGTGGTGGCCGACGGACAAAAAACATAGCGTTGCCGTTGCTAATTATGTCAAATCACCCAAACATCGCTCCACAAAAATTTTTTTTTTCATGTTGCAGTTGACGTTTACTTGGGTTACTCTAGAGATAGGGATTGAAGACGCAGATCCCCTTCATACGCTGGCAAAAGCAGCCTCAGTCATCTCATTCACAGAAGACCAAGCTCAGTTCGCCAGTGAGCGAAGAAGCAGTCCGGTAAAATTAGGAACGAAAAATACTTCTCACTTAGATTTGATCGATCACTGACACTGGTGAACATCATCTCGTAGCAGCTACCGGATCGACGTGAATCACACAAGCGCTTTGTAAACCCAGATACCCAAAAATATGGCGTTGAGTTACCATGAACTCGACTCGGTCGTCTGCGTCGCCGTCCGCCGTAGACCCTGACAAGTTTTTTGGCCCTATGTTTTACATAAAGGGAACTACGCTTTGTAATTTTACAATAAAAAAAAACGACTTCTTAAATACACAATTGACGAAAAGTTTATATTACTACGTGTAGGCGTCGACTTTTACGGTCCATTTTAGATTGAGCCTGGTGACTTAGAACACCTTATATGTATGTATGTGTATATATATATATATATATATATCGCGGGAACTTTTCATTATCATACGTGGTATCCCAAGAGGAAATAATCGAAAATATGCAAATTAATAAACCGTACTTGATCGATCAATGTTTTACGAAATTGCCGAAAGCCGAAATAAAAGGCAGAGACATTATTTGAACTTTGGGCTTCCCAATGTCCGGTGGGACGTGCTAACCACTACACCACTTTTTTTATTGCCTGTTTATCATTGGTAGCATACATAGTTCTTAAGATAGACTAAAACTGTTAGACCATCAGCCTTCCTGGCTAATGTCAGAGCTAAAAGTCTTTGATGGAGGTCAAGTCCTCCAGAAGTGGCAGCCACTCACGTTGAGACTGCTCCGCCCTGTACAGCGCCTTAAGGAAACACATGTGTTCTACGAACATACCTATACACCGACCGCACATCGATATCAGCATGACGTACCGCCATACGGCGTCGCCATATATACTGTGCAGTTCCATGAGCATGAACATCCTAAGGTGCAGTACCTTCTTCTACAGACAAGAACCGAATGCCGTGGTATGTTAAAGAGAGTTCTTTTTTTATAGTCCTTTGAAGGACGTCCCAAAGAAACACTGCGTCCAAGCAGTACAGGAACACATGTTCAATGGTTTCTGGCTTTTTGCACAATAAGCAGTTTTCTGACCATGCTACTGGTATGCTCTTTTCAACTAACCAAGATTTTACAGGAAGCGATCCGCTATGTAACTTGAAGAAAAATGCTTTAGTGCACGCGGGAATTACCATTTTCTTGACTCGCTTTAGAACATCCTGCCCTGTGCCTGCGCTATGCTGCGATCGATAGAAGGGTGTGAGAAAAAGCAATTCGATCAGGTCTTCCGACAACCGCTTGCGTGAAACGCCAGAGAAATACTTCAATAGAAAACGGGTTGCCAAAAACTGATAGGCCCCGATAACTTCCTTCAAATAACCCTGGACACCAAAGCCGATTTAATCGCTCGTCGCTACTATAAACTCGGGAAGCAGATTGCGAAGCCTTACCTGAATTACAGTGCGTAAAATATGGTCTCTCTGGTCTCCAAGAAAAATAAACCTGTTGACCAGCTGTCTGATAAACAAATGCGAAAGACCGAGACCGCCGGACTTGACCCGACGAAAGAGATTTGATCAACTTGATCTTTTCCACGCCGAACTCCAGATAAAAACAGATAATACCCGGTGCATGCGCTGAATATTGATTCTTGAATAATGCAAAACTTGAAGGACATGCCTCAGTTTTGCAGCGAAAAAAGTGTTGCACACAGTTGCACGCGAAAAAAACGGACAAGCACTTCCCTTCCCATTTCAGAGTCTTTGTACGGAGAGATTCAGTTTCTTCGTGCCAGTACTAGTCGTTGGTTCGATAATGCTCCAAAGGCACTCCAAGGTAACTCACCGGCGTGGAGGACCATACAATGCCTTCAAACATAGTCGGCACGGACGGCCAATTACCGTGCCAAAAACCGGTACAGTTGTGCCAGTTCACTGCGCTACACGTGTGCTCACAAAAACTTTTGGTTACCTCAACTGCTCATCAAACGCTTTTTTCGTCAAAAAACAAAAAAACAAAAAAACTTTCAGCCTTTCCACTTTGGTGAAGAAGAAAGACCAGCGAAGCTGTACAATGGTGGGCATGAAGTAATGGCCGGCCGCAAGTCGGCAAGCTAGAGTGGAAAGTCTGGAAAGGTTGCCGCCGTCGCTCATAGATGGAGGTAGCCGTCCAGAGTTTGGTGTCATCATTTGTTTGCTGACGGACACGATACTGGGGAAACTAGCCCTTAACAGCTCCGCTGTAAAATAGCTACGTCATCTGCGTAAAACCGAATACGAACTTTGGTAGCTTGTAGCTTGAACCAACGTAAAGGACTGTTACTGATAATGCTTAAAGGGAAACTGAAACGGTTCTGAATTTTCTGAGACAGACTTAACTCATCTTCATTTGACCTCCTGGATCACGAATATCGAGATAATTTTTCATATTGGTGCATGGAGGCAGCAGGAATTAATTTTCAAGGTTCCGCTGAAGCCCCTCCTTCCCCGGCGTGACGTCATATTAGGAGTTTTCGGAATGTCCGCTCTCGCGCATCCTCGGGGCCTTTCAAAGCAATGCACGCGCACTCTCGCTATTTTCCAAAAAGGTCAGAAACAGACGTCACGACTGGTGTCAGTGGGGGAAAAATACCTGGCAGCTTGCAATTGCACACGTTGACACGCGGCTGCCCAAAGATCCTAGTATGACATCAGCGACTGGTCGGAGGTGTCTTGTGCTTTCTCGCGTTTAGTTTCTCCTTCGGGGAAAACGAACGGTATATATATAATTCACGGGCATGAAAGATACGCGCAAAATTCCGACTCTTTAACTTGTCTTTTCTTTTTCTTCAAGAAGTGCTTCAGTTTCCCTTTGAGCAAAAAGGTTCAAGGAAAATACAAAAAAGTAACGGCGAAAGTAGGACAACCCAGTCGCACAGACGAAAAAAACCTAATACGCTCACTGACACGCTTGTTGACAACAAGGCTGGTGGCACAGTTTTGGGACACCATCCGCACACCGTCACATAGAACGGAACTAGAATTCACATGCTTTAAGATAGAAAAAAGAATTTCGTGAGAGACGCGGTCAAAAGCTTTCTCTAGGTCGACCTGCAACAGTGCCACCTTACGGTCCAAACTATCACAGCGTTCTAAAATACTACGTGCAACATGAATGTTCGTAACAATACTTCTTCCCTTGATACCACACGTCTGGTGTGGGCCGACAATAATGTCTATCACACTTTGTAACCTGTCAGCAAGAATTTTCATCAAAATCTTATAATAAACGTTCGTCAAAGGTATTGGACGATAACAACCAACACAACTAAGTTTTTCGCGATTATCACTTTTCGGAAGAAAACTCGGGTGCGTATACGAAAAAAGATGGAGGCAAAACATTGAAATGGTACGTACGCCTACTTGAACACTTCATGCAAAAAAGGTGCCACTTGGTCTTTGGAAGCCTTGTAGAACTCTCCTCCTATACCACCCGGACCGGGCGATTTTCTGACTCTTTAAATATTTCAATTGCTTTTTTTTAATTTCTCCTAACACTATTGACTGTTCTAATCTTTTCCTCACGTGGTCCTCTTGTTTTGGCATTAACGGCAAAAATTGCGTCTGGAATCCGTCTTTATTGGGGGCACGAAAACTGAAAAGCTCCTTATAGTAGCCAACGAACGCTCATTCTATTACCTCTTTATCGCTGGTTGCAGTTCCTTGGTCTAGAATTTCGCTTATCTCATTCTGACTGGCTTACGTCTTTTCTATTCCGAGTGCTCGCCTTGTTGGAATCTCGCCAAGTGATAACCGTTATGATCGTGCTCGCATCATGGCCCCTAAATTTGTACCGTTCAGCATCGAGAGACTTCAGTTTCTTTCTCAGACTGACTATGTCATCAGCGAAAATGCCTGGCGTACGACATTCTTCTTGCAGCATCCTTTGTAGCAGTTAGGCGCCCGTTTCGGGCTTGAACGGCGTCGCCGTTGGCGTCGGCGTAACCGCGCGCCTTGCATCATGGGACGTTTGTCCGCTAAATTTAGCGGGGAAAGTTTTCCGCAAACATTTCGCTTGAAAATTTTCATTCCATACCCGGTAGGTCCGCACCAGTGGTCACTCCCGAAAGGCGAGCTCCGCACTTTCACGGTTATGAGAGGCCTAGAGGGTCCCTCGTGGTTACCCCCGATAGGCTTTACGAAGTCACCTTCTGTCGTAATATACGCGGTTGGTCCGCTCCAGAGGCTACCCCAGGGAGGCCATGCCTGTCCTTGCACGGTTATGAGAGCCTCGAAGCGTCCCCGTTCGCGGTGGATCTAGATTGTACACGCGGATAACATGGTTGTGTTTTTCACGAACATTTGAGGAACATCTCGGGCACCTTCGCATCATACTCGAACGAATGTCTGTCAGGCCGGCCTTACACGATTCATCCAGGTCAGCGTTGGACAAAATACTCGATAAACATATTTAAATTAGGTTACTAAATACCTGCTTCATAAAGTATTTAAAATACTACTCGAGTTACTTTCACTGTAAAGTATCCTGAGTAGAATACAAATACTTAGAAATGTTATTCAATTACTTTTGAAGATACTTCCGCATTGCGCAATATGTATGGACGTCAGTGACAAACACAATTATACAGTTGCGCAAATCTGGTTTACCAGAATGGTTTATTAGCACACAACAGCACAAAACGGCAAAAGAAAAAAAAAAACATCGTAGGGTGTTTTTAGCCTACTAACTATAAGGAGCACGATATCACTGATACGTATTACAAAACATTTCTGGGACAAGAAAAAAAAAGAGGTCATTTTAGTTATAGTGGCAACGCTGAATATCACGTCCTTAGACTCATCGTTTAAATAGAATTCGTATTCCCTATATAGGGAGTTCACTATAAACAAACTTGGAATGTGGAAATGAGTGAATGGATAACAAAGAGAGCCCACATAATAGTCACGGCACTGGTCGCACCTTCTTCATGTAGGTTGCATTCATAAAGGCATACAACGTTGGGGGCCGCTTTGTTGGCATTTTGAGAGGTTATCCTGCTCGTAGTTCATTTCCTGTCCTGTTCTCTGCTTATCAATGTTCGCTTACAGAAAGTGTTCGCGAGAGCAATAAGTGCCGGACTGACGACAAAAAGAAAACAAAATAAAAACTCGACGTTTTGCCGTAGCAAGGTTAAAAATACAAGCAAAAAAAAAAAAGAAGTGTCTTCTTTTTGTGTCGACTTCTCATTTTCTTTTCTTTGTTACTTTTTTGACACTGAAGTCTGTAATGATGTCGGGGGTCGTTTTCCGTCCTGTGTTGCGCCTCAGTGTGGCAATTTTCGCTTCCATAAAACCAACCTTTTGTTTGAGGATTTTTTCGGAGGAACTCTAGGAAACAAAAGGCGCCTTTGGGAAGGCGACGGGAAAACCTCTATTGTACGAACTTTGGGGTGAAATATGAGTCACTATCGGCACAAAAGCGATGTTTTCACGAGCTCAATCTAAGTCACCGTAGCTTATCGAGCTAGCAACAGGATTTGATTGCTCGAAACAATATACACGTTTGCTCGCGCCACGCCCACGCCACTTCATACCGAAAAACTCGGAAAATGGCGGAATGTCAAAAATGTATTTGTGATCATGAGTACAAGTACTAATTAATGTAATTAAAATGCAGTATCAAATACTCAGGATCAAAAGTATTTGCAAGATACCAAGATACTTCAAAAGTATTTGAAAGACAGTATCTTGAGTAGAGTATTTGAGATAGGGACAAGTCTGATTCAGGTACAGTTCAGTTGAGCTTGCCTGCTATCAACCTTCTTGGCTTTGATGTCGACATAGCGGTACGCTGCGCGCGAATGATGTTAAGTTTTGCGCAATCGCCAAGTACCCTCCCCCTCACGACGGCAAAAGTCTACAGATGGCACCGCCTAAAACACAAGGTCGTAGTGCTGACATTTCTGCGTCACCAGTGAAGGCCAACGCTGGAGACCGATTGGAAACGAGTGTTGCTTCACTGCTCGGCTTCGAGTGAAGTTTGAGCCTAACATTGAAGCATTTATCGTTTCTAATCTGTGACCAGCGTTGGCCTTCACTGGTGACGACATCTTTGTCAGCACTACGGCTTTGTTATCTAGGAGGTGTTGGTGCGAAGGTACCTCGGGATGATTGCTTTCTATACACGAACTCATCTCTGTGACGTCACGGCGCGGTGGTGGCGCGTCGGTCGCACTTCCGGTCTGAGGCTGTGGGCAGAAGTCCCCATGCCAGACAAAAACCTGCCTTCTCGTTGTTTTGAAAGGAACCAGACAAAAACCTGCCTTCTCGTCAAAACGCCGCGCCTGGGGCCGTACCAAAAGTGCCGAGAAAGGTTTGAAGGTCAGTTTTCACGTGCTCGGTTCGTCCGAGGATCTGGATATGTGCCGTGAAAAGGGAAAAGCAGACGCCGCCGGACAACGATTGCTTGGGCGGGAAGCACTTTGGGTTGAATTCACGGATACTTGTGGTCATCAGATTTATTTGTTTTGTTCCAACATGAACGCCAGAAAACCATCAAGTTGTGCGGACCACCTGCGGACTACGTTCAGTGCGTCTTTAAGTTCAAACGTCCGCCTGATTGTTAGAACTGTCGTCTGCTCTTTCAAACGTTTCTGCTTGTCGTCTGCTCTCTTAGACGACGCCGGTCCGTAGACCAAATGTTGGCCCGGTACTTGCGATAAGAAGTAAGTGCAGGCCTCAAAAGACTTACATTTGAAGGTTGGAAAGCAGGCTAGATGAAAACAGTAGATACAAGGAGATGGTGATCATTGTTACCAGTGGGCCTCACCGACTTGTTATGCCTAATTCAGTTGGTCCGATTCTGCTTGCGATTTTCAGTATCGACGTCGACCATCTCAGCTACGGTTCACGCTTTTGCAGCCCGAGCGGCGTCGCGACTGAAAATTCCGAGCGAAATCTCATCATGCGAATCAGGCTTTAGCGTACATTCTGCGGCGTCCACGCGGAATGAATCGCCACATGCCGCATTATTCACGAGAAGTTTTGCGGTGTAACGAGCCTCGGTAATTTCGCTGACGCCGCTCAAGATGTAGTCAGACATCGCCAGGAAGACGTAGAACCAACAATTCGAACGCGAAAGAGGGCAGGGGGACTCACACTGACGCCGACAACATCGCATTTCAATGGTGTGTTTATGGGCGACGGCGAGTTTCTTGCCCACACCCCCATCGCGCATGCGCGGCGCCGGTGGCGTCCGCTAGGGCGCTCCGGGCGCTCCGGTTTGTTTGTAAACATGAGTTGGTGTATAGTGGTATTATTCAGCAATGTGGTGAGATAACGGGACAACTGAACCATTTGCTTCGCAGAAAAACGAAGTGGTGTTGGTGGCAAGAGCAACATTCTGCATGTGTGTGTCCTTCAAGGGCTGTGTGACTGAAAACGCGTGTCGAAATTTGCCCGACTTGAATCGTCCGTTAATTTTGCTGAACCATGCAAGCAATTAGAAACTAAAGAGCGTTTTTTTTGTTTTTGTTTTGCAGGAACATGACGACGTTTTTCTTCTACCTGCAGCCTTCCCGAGCCATACGCTTACCGGAGCAAAACAAAACTACTACACAACCAAAAAAAAAAAACAACGTCTGACGATTATTTTTGAGTTTAGAAAGTTCGACATGTACCTTGACGGCGCTTCGCTTTGCCCTCAAACGGATCATTTGGCTTTCTCGTGGCTCAAAAAACTTAAAAACTCTGCAAGACGACTCGCTCAGTGGGCTCTTCCGCTGCAGCGCTACAAGCACACTATCGAGTACAAGTTTGAAGTGATTAACCACGTTGTAGATGAGCTGCTTCGTGCTCCACTTCTTGGGTTGGAAATGCAGGTGGATTCCGACTTGGTGGCACTGGCAAATGCGGCACCCATCACACCGGATTCATGGTGGGGAACCCTGGTGAGCAAAGAGGAGCTCCGGGGGGACAAGCTATACGATGGACTTTGTCAGGAGGTGACGCACTGGCTGGCAAAAGAAAGTGCTGCCGACACCGGCAGTTCCAGAGACTTGGACTCGTACCTGCTGAGCAGCGACTGCATCTTGCTGCGGTACATCCTCCAGGCGCGCGATGAGTCGCGCGATTCGCCATTCCGGACTGTAATACCTCGTAAACTATGTACGTCATTCATACGATATATGAATAATTCCGCACTGGCAGGCCACAGCAGTGGGAGAAAAAGTTACGAATGGTTGACAAAACTTGTAACGTACGTGGCCAGGCTTCAGACAGGATGTAATTAGGTACGCACGTACCTGTACGGTATGTAAGAAGGTAAAAGCACGATGTCGCCAACAACCTTAATTCAGCGGGTTTAAAGCAAGCACCCCTGGGAGTGCGTTGCCTGTGACGTTGTCAGTCATTTTTCTCGTAGTCCAGTGGCAATCAATATTTGCTGTGACCGACCACTTCTCGAAGTGGGTTGAAATAATTCCCTTGTGCAACTTTGAATATAGAAAAAATTCGACTGTCGTCCTGAAATATTTGTGCGCTTTGGCTAATGCTCATTACAGACAATTTACGTTTTTTTATTTTGTTAGAAGGTGCTTGTGGACGCGTGTAAGGCACTAGGAATACGGCACACACGGACTTCGCCGCACAATTCACAGCCGAATATCACGAAGTCAACCATAACCTGAAGCTGATGCTTGTATCCCATTAAGAGCTACACGAAGACTGGGACGTAAAACTTGCACAAATGACACTCGCTACCCGCACTACAGTCAACCGGTCCACGGGTTATCTACTCCCGCCTAAACTATGAAAAACAGCTCGCGTTTATTTTGGGAAATTGCCTTCTTTGCACAGATGCAGAAAGCGTACAGCGAACCACTGCGAAGTTTTCTGAAAATCTCCGGAAGCATTTCACAGAGAACTTGCGGGAAGCTCGGAAGGCCTTGACGCCTCGAGACTGCAGCAGGTCAACCGGTACAACAACGGGATAAAAAATCTGCTGTTCATCGTGGGAAACCTGTGCTGGAGCAAACTCATCCGCTGAGTGATGCTGCTGGAAGCTTCACGTCCTCTTTATCCATACCGCTTTAGCAAGAAGCTTCCAACCTGTCTTATGATCTAGTGTCTAAAAGCTTTACATGAAGCCGAGGTGGTAGATGTGTCGCAGGTTCCAGATGGCAACGATCCGGACCTCTTCTCGAAAAATGCTACACCGTCCCTGCCACGATACAACCCGCGCCGGTGGTGAAGATGGCGAAGGAGGAGTCCGGGACCCTAGTGCGTTATATTCACGACTTCTTCGGTCCTTTAGTGGGAGAAGAGAAGGTAGCCGTGCCCCCGTATTCCAGCAGGGTAGGCGTTTCTTGGGCGAGGCCATTTATTTTTGCCGCCTCACGGGCTCATTTTGTTTTACCAGCCGCCCTTGACTCTAGTGCCTCACTGAGGCACTAGAGCTTGTGAACTACAAGGTAAGGTAAATTAAGAACTTACAGGGTCTTAACGTGGTTCACTAGTAACCAACTCACACTTAAGATTAAAAAACACTAAGTACACCGAGCTGTTTCACTCTAGGAGAAAGCAAACAAATTCTGACAGAACTGAAGCGAGACCAGAGGTGGCCAAAACCGCGTGCTCGGCGAGCCGCATGCGGCTCTTTGCTGAGTCCAAGTGCGGGTCGCGGATCCCTCGTAGGGCCCGCCCCCCCCGCCTCTTTTCTGCGTTTCTCCAGGAAAAAAAAAAAGAAGGGATTTCAGGCAGAGTAAAGCACGGCTCGCGCTTTTGGCAGCGGTGTAGCTGTGCCGTCGCCAGCCTGTGCTACCGGCACGTACGGTCAGACCGGAACAAAAATTTGCCCCCCCCCCCCCCGCCCCGCGGCGGCTCTTTAGAAAGTGTCATTGGTAACATCAGCGGCTCTTAGGGCCGGGACTGCGCTTTGGCCACCCCTGAGCTGTATACTTAGATAACGCGAAGTTGCTGCATGTTTCCTGTTTAGAAATATTTAGGTGTCTCTGTTAGAAACCGATGTGCACTGGTATGCACTGGATGAATCAAATTAAAAACATGCGCGCAAAACTTGCACACGGTTGCCAACATGCTGGTACTGACGGCCCGGGAGTTTTTTTTTAACCCGTCTATACACCAACCTCATGCTTACAAACAAACCGGAGCGCCCGGAGCGCCCCTAGCGGACGCCACCGGCGCCGCGCATGCGCGATGGGGGTGTGGGCAAGAAGCTCGCCGTCGCCCATAAACACACCATTGAAATGCGATGTTGTCGGCGTCAGTGTGAGTCCCCCTGCCCTTTTTCGCGTTCGAATTGTTGGTTCTACGTCTTCCTGGCGATGTCTGACTATCTTGAGCGGCGTCAGCCAAATTACCGAGGCTCGTTACACCGCAAAACTTCGCGTGAATAATGTGACATGTGGCGATTCATTCCGCGTGGACGCCGCAGAATGTACGCCAAAGCCTGATTCGCATGATGAGATTTCGCTCGGAATTTTCAGTCGCGACGCCGCTCGGGCTGCAAAAGCGTGAACCGTAGCTGAGATGGTCGACGTCGATACTGAAAATCGCAAGCAGAATCGGACCAACTGAATTAGGCATAACAAGTCGGTGATGGTCACTGGTAACAATGATCAACATCTCCTTGTATCTACTGTTTACATCGAGCCTGCTTACCAACCTTCAAATTTAAGTCTTTTGAGGCCTGCACTTACTTCTTATCGCAAGTACCGGGCCAACATTTGGTCTACGGACCGGCGTCGTCTAAGATAGCAGACGACAAGCAGAAACGTTTAAAAGAGCAGACGACAGTTCGAACAATCAGGCGGCCGTTTGAACTTGAAGACGCACTGAACGTAGTCCGCAGGTGGTCCGCACAACTTGACGGTTTTCTGGCGTTCATGTTGGAACAAAACAAATAAATCTGATGACCGCAAGTATCCGTGAATTCAACCCCAAGTGCTTCCCGCCCAAGCAATCGTTGTCCGACGGCGTCTGCTTTTCCCTTTTCACGGCACATATCCAGATTCTCGGACGAACCGAGCACGTGAAAACTGACCTTCAAACCTTTCTCGACACTTTTGATACGGCCCCAGTCGCGGCGTTTTGACGAGAAGGCAGGCTTTTGTCTGGTTCCTTTCAAAACAACGCAGGAATACACGTCTGGCATGGGGACTTCTGCCCACAGCCCCAGACCGGAAGTGCGACCGACGCGCCACCACCGCGCCGTGACGTCACAGAGATGAGTTCGTGTATACTGCGCATTCGTATACTTTGCATTTGCACATATTCACTTGAATTACAGTATAGAGTCAGGGGGCGGAACATATACCAGGTATTTAGAGCCACTCAGTTGATTACAGAAAATGGCTCTGAGACTCATTACTTATTCTAGATATACTGAACCAACTGGTCCTCTGTTTCGATCGGTTGGTGTGCTAACACTAGACTTTTTATACAACTTCAAAATAGCTGAAACAGTCTTTAAAATAATTAAAACTATCGACCCACTTCCATTACATCTACTTAAATTACCATTACGGAATACGAGGACTGCAAAAATAATCTGTTTAATTTGCCACCTTGTAAAAATGTAGATGGAGAAAGGCTTATTGAATTCAACGGTGCCCTAGTATGGAATGATATTCCTTCCGACATCAAATGTAAACCCAATATTTTGCCATCCTTAAAGAAGTATCTAATTAATTTGCAAGCCAATGGATAAGTTCAATATCATATGTCCTGTCTATATTTTTTCAATTAGTATGTATATTGTTTTGTGTATACTTTGATATGTGCGTACTTTTGTTTTGTTTGCCTGCCGCATTGCAAAGGTTATTTCTAATGTGGGACCCGCGACTAGCCTCCACGGCTATGGGTCCGAGCAACGATTGTGTATTTAAAAAGAATAACAAAGGAATAATAAAGAAAATAAGAAAAGAAAGAAAGAAAGAGATGTAGCAACGACGTCGCATCTCCCACTATCAGAACCCCCACAGCCGCGTCGGTCCCGCCCGGAAGTGCTGACGTCGGTCTGAGAATTCAGTCCGACTCATGCTTGTCCATCTGCGAAGACTCGTCCCTTTGTGACCCAGGGGGAAGACGCCCTCTAGATCACCAAGCGCCAATACATCCTAAACCGTCTTCTATTTGTTTTTATTTTTTTTGAACGGGGGGGTTGTGGGGAAACCTGGTGATTCACAGCCTTCGATCAGGTTGCCCGTGTGTTAAATAGTCTCTCGTGATTTCTACCGCAAGGTCGTGAAGCGTAATCGGCTACGCGAGTGGCGATTCTCCCGCTTATCAAAGGCCGGAGCAGAATTATGCGAGGCGATTTTTGGGTCATGGCGCGTGGCGATAAGAGTCAATAATTGACTACGTAATTGAGTTTGAGGTTGGGCTACTCGGTGCATTATAGACAAGTGTCTGCTCTGCTTCATGGGCGCCGCCATGTTTGTTTTTGCCGACGCCATGACACAGTAGGGGGCTGCGCTTTTTGCGAGACTCGTTGTTTTAGAACCTTCGCAGAGATGGTAATGCAAGAACGTCTGAAATGCATAATCACGAAGCTCCAAGAAAAACTCCGATGCAACGAATCCCGTAAAAAGCAAAAATATTTTTTATGCGCAGCCTCCTCTTCACGAGAGCCTGCGTTTGAGATTATTATTTCCCATTTTTATCGCTGGGGACGAGGATTTCGGACACTCGGTCTATAGTAACAGGAGAAAACAGCGCAAAAAAAAAAGACACAGTACGAGAACACAAAAGACAAACACAGCGCTGACTCACAACTTCGTTTTCTTTTTCTTCTTCACGACATAAAGGATATGAAGTGGAAAGAGAGAAACGGACCCGTTCACGGCAGTCCACTTCTTCAGTCAGCCATTCGAAAAATAAAAAATAAAAATAAAAACAGGTGTCGCAAAATATCTCTTGAGACAGTCAGCCATTCGAACAAATATCTCCGAATGCGGCTGATCAAAAAAATGCGCTGCTGTGAATGAGTCTTTTTTTTTTTCCTTTACTGCTTTTATGTTTTAAAGAAGAAAAAGAAAACGAAATCGTGAGTCAACGCTGTGTGTTTGTCTTTGCGTTCTCGTCCTGTGTCTTTTTCTTTTCTTCTTTGCGCTTTTTTCTCCTATTGAGTACGAGTGTGCCAAACTGGTGCGTTGTCTCCTCCGAAGCAGGTGGCAGCAAAAGTAATTCTACAACCTGGTGCGGCTAAGCTGACTGCAGGAGTTCACCATCAGGTTACATGTCACACGGTGATATAAAATTGGCGCACGACAATTCACATAGAGCAGGTAGATAATATCCTTATTCTAAAGGAATTCCGAGAAAAGCTCATCAGAGAAAGCTCACCGGAGAAATCACTCACCGGAGAAAAGTGCACCGTAAAACCGGCGGATGCGGAGAAAGCTCACCAATTCTATTTTTTTCTTTCCATATGGAGGCTGTCGAATCATGCGTAACATACACCAATTTATTATTAATAAAATTCGTCAGCTTTTTTTTTTTCAGAAAGAAAATGTCTTTTTTGTGATATTGTTTTAAGCTTATTGGGTGTATTGCTCCCAGATTAATAATTCCGCGCGAGCGTTTACTGTGGTTTACTCTGTAGGCAACGAAAGCCTAACTGAAAACTTAATGAACTTGCAAAACAGTAAAAAAGTTCTCAAACTTATTAATGTCTGCCTAAAACCTAAAGGGCAAAACTGTAAATGCCGAAAATCCAAAAGTGCATACGCAACGACGCGGTGCCTGAAATTTTCTTTTTGAAGCTTTTGTCAACCTTTGAAAACAGAATAGAACGGTTTGTAGGATATCAAGGTTTTTTGTTCCACGGACATGCACGTTTTCTAGCCGTTCATGCTGGTTTTTCCACACGTTGCCTTTGTGTGATAGTACCTTTCTATGGGGAACCACCTCTGACCTTCAGAGCTGCACACTGTCACTGCTGTTGTTACTCGTGACCTATTCTGTATGGTAGCGAATTGGGCGAGTTGGTAAACATTATACGTAATGAAGACAGCTCAAACGACGAAGACGGAATGAAGACAACAAAACACAACAGGACAAAGCTGTTCTCGCAACTAAAGTTTAATTTGTGAAAAAAACAGTAAGAAAACAGCGTAGCCGACACCGATTACATCAACAAAACACCTACTCATCTATCAGGCAACTACATAATATTTGAAGCAGAAGCAGTTCACACATCGCTATTCAAATTAGCTTGCAACAAACAAACCTCTTTATCTGACAGAGCTACCAACGGCGCACTGTCATGCTGTCAATAAATTCTTGTCGTTTTTGCGGGTGTCCGATGCTCTGATTTTATACTTGCAGCGTCATTAATAGACATAATGGGTGATTACTAATTTCTGAGGAATTAGTAAATCTGCCCAATAAACTTCAAGAATATTACAAGATAGAGGGCAATTTTTTAACGGTTCACGTACCGCTAATCATAATAGCCTGCAAAAAAAAAAAAGAACCTCTTTATTTGACAGAGCTACCGACTTGGCGCATTGTCAAGCTGTCCATACTTTTTTTTGCGGGTTTCCAGGTTTTGATTTTATACTTGCGGCGTCATTAATTGACAAAATGTGTTATTACTAATTTTTGATGATTTAGTAAATATGCCCAATATACTTCAAGAATATTTCAAAAGAGAGGACAATTATTTTTAATGAAGTGACAAATTCTAATTGTGTTACATTGCCACGTGTGACGCACAATCAGTTAAGCTAAGTAAAAACACAAAATCCGGTGAGATTCTCCTGTATCCTCTCAAGGGCCGGTGAGCTTTTTCTCCGCATCTGCCAGTTTCGCGGTGAGCTTTTCTCCGTTGAGATTTTCTCCGCCGCACATTCTAAATAAGGCATGGCCGGGAAAGGATTCTTTCTCTTACACCAGTCGATATTTAGTTTACACCTTCTCATTTTACTTACGAATACGACCTATACCAGCAGCACACACTCCACTTTACTGCATAGTCTTACTACTTTTTTGTGCCGGTGTAGGCGGAATCAGACAAATAGAATGAGCCCATTTTTTTTTTTTGTGAAGTTACATATTGAAAAAGCTGTTGTTTTATCAAAAACGGATCAGAAGTGACATGAAAGTGCAAAAATGGAGGGAGCATCGAATCGCGAAATTCGCACGCAAATTGAATGACACATTTCAAGAACTCCAAGAGTGGTTATCGAAGGCGGAACTTTGTTCCCAAGTCGCGAATTTAGAGTCGCATAATATCGCCGGTACTTCGCTCTAGGCGCCGCGACCCGGCATGATCCACTCGCTTACAGACTCGGGCGATAATATTTTTCTCCCGACGAAAACGCCGCTCGTTGTAAGTGCCTCGTTTTTCAACTTCCACTCAGCAAACACTTGCGTTTGCTGTTTACGTTCGTTGATCATATTCCCGCTTCCGGATATCAATCTAAAAGATAGTATTTTGCATTTTTGTTTTCTGGAGGGCATCAATATTTGCAGCGTGTAATAAGAATTCCTCTCTGTTCCCCGGGAAACGCACTCCACACGATCGAATTTTTTCTTTTCTCTTTTCACTTGCCAATTTTTTTTTTCTGCTGCATAATTTGTTGAACTGCGCTTAAAACGGCCGACGAAAAAACAAGGTTTTAAAAATATATCATCTAGAAAAAAAAACACTCACGCAAGGCTTTATCACTTTTTTGCAGGAACCCGACAGATGCAAACTAGCGATAAGTCGAGTCTGAGAGGGCGCTTAAAGAACGCGTGCACTATACGAGTATTCAACTACCAGACAAAGAAAAAAGCAAAAAAAATGTTACGATAAAAAAAAGCATTTGATGTATATCAGATTTTTCGAATATATATAAAATGTATTTGATATAAATAAAATTTGCTTTAAATCACTGTAGACAGAACATGGTGATTCTTTACCAGTAGATGCATTTTCAACATGGCACAATGTTGAAATCAATCTATCCGTTCGATCGTGGCAGACAAAGTGGCAGAATGACTGTAAACTTAAAGCCGGGGTCACGATGCTTATACGTCATAAAAGGCAGTCTGCAAACAGATTCGAACCTAGCCTTCGTAAGATCCGTGCTTCGAATGCCGCATGTCAATGAGTTCAAGGAGAAACTTGTCACGCTGCATTCGAACCACGGATATAGCGATGATTCTTGCTTGCAGTCTGCCATTTTTGTATGATTATGGGCAGTATAACCGTTGAATAAACAACCCTTATTGATGCAAACCCTGCCATACAAAAGCAGATTTTTGTTTATTGTTAATGGGAAAAGTTGATTTGCTTGCAATATGACATTACTTCCCTTGCGTTCTTTTTTTAATTTCGGGATTTGATTTGCAAGCAATAGGACGTAACTGACTAACGATATGAAAGTTAGAAGGAAACTTTAACGCTCTGATTTGTTCAGAATAGCACCGCTTCTTGCTTGTATTCAACTTGATTAAGTCTTTCTTGCTTGATTACCATGGTTATCTCTATAAACAAAATGCACATCGAAATCGTGATTGATATATACCAACAAAAAATATAGACATTTTTTTTAAATAATTTTCGCGGAGAATGTTTGATATCAATCATTGAATCAAAATCGGCATGATATAATTGCGATTTAAATCGTGGCTTAGATCGTGAATTAAATAATGATTTACATCAGCATTTTAACAAGGATCTAAATCATTTTGATATTTGTTCTCCACCCTGGGAAAACTGAAGCATTTTTAAACTGAAAGTTGCGCGAACCATTCCCCTTCTCCAGGAATTATTTTCGTCATTCTTGTCCAGCTGGCTTGCACCTTTGCATTTAATTGCATTATAATCATAACCTTTAAATGCAAGCCTTTCACACTTGTTGGTGTTAGACTAGTGGCAGCTGATAAAAACTGTTTGCTCTAGTGATGTCAAACCCATGGTTAGCTCAGTTGGTAGAGCGCTTGGTGCGGGTATCGGGTTCGATACCCTCAGCAGGCGGATTTTTTCGGACACGCACCATGCAGTCACCTAGCTGTGTTAGGAGATTTGTCTTTGTCCTTTGTCCCTCTTGTTCCCCTTCTCCGGGGATTATTTTCGTCATTCTACTCAGCTTTGCAGCTACTTTGCAAGGAAGAAATCATTCCAAACAATCTCACCCTCAAATGTTTTCTCTCTCCAACACGGCAGACGACGTCGTTTATTAAGAGCGCCGGGATGGGGAAAGAGAAGAGTGCTGTGTCGGCGTTCGGCCGGGAGACTCGTAGCTGATTGAAGACGAGCCTCCGCCGAACAACAAACGCAGTATCCGTCCCCAATCCGTGTCCCGCGTTTACCCGCTTCAGCTGGTTTCATTAATTCAGCAGTTAAACCTAGTTATCCTGAAAGTATTGCACACGTCCACGCTCCGAAAACGGCTTCGTCAACCGGAAGGGGAAGGAGTCCCACCATGGAGGGGAGGAGCTGGCGTGCGCAGAGGAGCTAGCTCGCGTTCGAACAAGCTCCGTGTTGGCCAGTTCACACACTTGCGTTGGCTTACGACCGAGTTTGCGTGATCCCTTAATAGAGAGTTTTGGGGAACAGCTTTTGCGCACCCGATATGGTACACGATGGGCCCTCCGGCATGTACTGCGGATGCGCGAGTCTTCTGCGACAGCGCATGCGCAGTTAGAACCGGAGGGCCTATCGTACCGTATCGGATGCTCCAGCTGGTGTGTTTTGCATTCCTAGCCCTTCCATGCGTAAAAGGGAACCCGGAAGTGGCAACAAACGACGTCACAAAAGCCGGAGTGTCATGCGATCGAATGTCGCGATCCTGTCAGTTAATCGCAAAAATGCTGGAAAAAAAAAACCACGAGCTAATACCGGTGTTACTGCCGTCACGGCATCCCAACTACCGGCTGCCGAGGCTTCCCTGGACTTTCATATACTGGAGAGAGCGACAAGTGCGGGAGAACAGGCGTGTGCCATCAAACACCGTTGCTGCTGGGACTCTGCCTGAACCGCGACCGGCGACGGCATGACCCTTCTCCGGCGTCATTGGGCAGAGATCGAGTGACCACACCGGTGCGAGACGCGTTCCGAAGCGTCATTTTTAGCCACCATATGCTCTTTATTGCGTTGTTGTTTTAACGTTTTATTTAGATAGAAACTGAAATGAAGCACCGTTTCGCTTGACTGTAGTCATCTGAAACTGTGAGGTGTGTGTGTGTGTGTGGGGGGGGGGGGGATGGTACGAAAACGACAGAAAGAAAGATATAGGAAGGGTAAAGAGAGTTATGTGTAAGGCAAGGAATTCGGCTCGCTGCCAGCACGAATGCAAGCCTCCGAGTCGAAAATGCGTTTCCGGTGAACGGGTGGCTTTGTGGAAGAGGACGCGTCCAGTCTGCATAACTCGTAGGCCAGTAGTTCGGTTGAATTGGATTTAGGTGTACGGACCTGTGTTGCGGAGTGCTTAGAATCAGTCCCAGATGATGTGAGGGCACGTCGCGGGCACTCCGCATAGTGGGCAGAGCGGGGTAGGGCCTGCATCATCCGGAGAAGAAGGGTGGTGAAATTAGGTCATCCACGTTGGTGTTAATGCCGTTTGTGTTTGGAGCTTGCGGAGGTATACTCCCTCCCATCTAGTGTAACCAGATGGGACAGGACGCTCCTTCTAAGGAAGAAGGACAGCGAGTCGCGCTTCCCTGGCGAGTCGTGTGGCGTCCCTTGCGTTCTAACGGGTCCATAAAGACCTGAGGTGGATTAAGCTTAGAGGGGCAAACGCAGCGTTGTGAGGGTTCAAAGGCACGTAATAAATCCCTCGCGGCTGCATTCGCCTTCGCGTTGCCCGGTATGTCATTGTGGCCGGGTATCCACGCTACCACTGAGAAAACACACTGACACGTTAGCGCCATCTATGAAGTGATCCAGAAACTCCATTTCACTAGAGCGAAGGAATTAGCACTATTTGCGAGATCAAATAGAGAGTAATATCTATGAGAAATTGTCGTTTATAACATTGTGAAAGTGTTTGAAGCCAATAAAGGAAGAAAGCTTGTAAAAAAGGAATCGAAGAAAATTTACGGAAATGCCATGTGTTTCCTGACCATCCAATGAATCGTGCCAGTGTGTTTTCTGGTTGTAAGACATTCCAAAATGTGTTAATTAACTGGGTCCTAAGCGGTCGCAAGTGGGTGAAGTTTGAACCAGCCTTAACAATAACACGTTTAATAGATTTTAGGGTCATTGTAGAAAGGTTGAGGGCGCAGGTGAGCTGGTGGATACTGAATATTAGGCAACATAATAAAATTCGGAGACACGGAAACGAAACGGGCATGGATGCAAACCAACGATAAGACGAGCCTGACAGAACGCTCGAAGAACGCGTGAAATATACGAGTATTCGGCTTCCATATCCAGAGATGGCACTAATGGCATTACTGTAGTGATATTACAGTAATTAAATTACTTTTTGTGGTAATGAGCAATGTAATGATTTACTTCTCTAGGCTGGTAATTTAGTAATGTACGAGGGTGAATCAATAAATAAGGTGAAGTTTTTTGTATAAGGACTTCAAATACAGATAGAAGCTAACTTATTTGTTATTTTTATTGTTTTACTACTTTTCCACATGGATTTAATTTCTTATGTAGATTACAAAAAAAACTCTGAGAATTTTACCGAGTAACAAAGATGGCCGACCAAGAAGCATGCTCCAGGATTGAACAGCGGTCAGTAATCAAGTTTATGGTTGCTGAAGGATGCAAACCCATTGAAATTCATAGGAGAATGTCAACTGTGTATGGTGCCACATGTTTCAACCAAAAAATGTCTACAAGTGGGCTAAACGGCTTCACGAGAGGCACGAAGTTTGGAAGTGACGACGAAGTCAAACGTGTTGTGACTCGTGAGTGACTGGCTGAGATATCAGTCTCAAAAATTTTACGCTGAGGGAATACGGAAGCTTGTGCACAGATGGGAAAAGTGTGTAACAGTGCTGGGAGACTACGTAGAAAAATAAAGTAAGCTTCTATCTGTTTTATAAGTCCTTATACAAAAAGAATTCACCTTATTTATTGAATCACCCTCGTAATAAAATACTTTCAGGCAGTAATTTTGAAAAAAATTACTCATTACTTTTGAAATTTCTTTTGTCCCAAATTAGAAAGTTCGTTTGCAAGCTTTAAAAAGAAGAGAAAAATTATTTTGCATGGTGAAATGTTGTGAAAGCCTCGTACGAGAAGAATTCGACAGACGCACAAAGGCGGGCTGGAAAGACGAAGGAGAAAATCTTACGTGTAGACATCGCTGGAAGGCCACGGCTTACGAACTCCAGGCAGGACAGATCCACGGCATCACGTCATCACGACAATAGTTCGTTCCTCCTCAAAGGCCGACGACCAGACTCCAAGATTCTGCAAGGCAGAAGATCCTCCTCACCATCGGGGAGGGGGAAACGGGCAACGGTATACAGGGTAGAAGGGGAGAGGAGGAAGCGGTGGAAAAGTGGAAGGCGCACCTGGTCGTCGGTCTCTCAAGCTGACTGCGCGGTGGCAGCTGCGAGGATAACCAGAACCAATCAAACACGTTCCTTTAATCACCTGACCCATCCCTTCTCTGCACGTGGGTATGAACGAGTGCGTGATTACGTGTCGAAAGATAGACGTGCGACTGTTCCAACGAGCGTGTCAGCTTAGGGAACAACGGCTTATATATTA